>SJYQ01104565.1:207532-217985 GCA_006410935.1 Redunca redunca
TTTTTATTTTGGGGTTCTTTTGTTCCTTTGGTTGGTCTTTTGCTTTTAGTTTTCTTTTTTATTTTCTTTTCTTTTTTTTTGTCTATTTCTTTGCTTTCATTTCTTTGGTTTTGTGTTTACCATTATTTTGGCAATGGCAACCCACTCCAGTACTCTTGCCTGGAAAATCCCATGGGCGGAGGAGCCTGGTAGACTGCAGTCCATGGGGTTGCTAAGAATCAGACAGGACTGAAGGACTTCACTTTCACTTTCACTGTCAGTTTTCTGATCATCTTTTGTTGTTTTGGGCTTGTCTGGTGGCTCAGTGGTAAAGAATCTGCCTTTAATGCAGAAGGCTTAGGTTTGATCCCTGAGTTGGAAAGATCCCCTGGAGAGGGCAATGGCAATCTACTCCAGTATTGTTTCCTTAAAAATCCCATTGACAGAGGAGCCTTGTGACCTACAGTCCATTTGTTGTTATTAATTTTCCTTTTTGTTTTTGCTATTTACCTTTGGTTTTGTCTGTTTACTTTCATTTATTTCTTTCTTGTTTTGTTTTGTTTTTGTTTTCTGCACAGCACAGCTTGTAGAATCTTGGTTCTCTGGCCAGAGGTTGGGCCTGAGCCTCTGGGGTGGGAGTGTTGAGTCCAGGATGCTGGACTACCAGAGAATTTCCAGCCTCAGGGAATATTAATCAACATGAGATATCCCAGGGTTTTTCATCTTGACACCAAGACCTACCTACACCCAACTGGCTTCAGGCTCCAGTGATTGATGCCTCATGTGAAGGCACTGACAACAGAGAAGCACAGCAATAGTCATCAGTAGACAGGCTGTCTGAAATCATACGAAGCTCATAGCTACCCCAAAACATGTAACTAGACCTAGCCTTGTCCATGAGGGGGACAAGAGTTAGCTCCAACCACCAGAGGGCAGGAACCAGTTCCTTAAACCAGGAAACCTACATAAACCCGAAGATCAACCTCATTCAATAGAGGGCAGACACCAGAATCATAAGAAACTGTAAACATTCAGAAAGAAAACCACAAACACAGTAAGTTAGAAAAAATGAGATGACAATATGTTACAGAAACAGTAGCAAAGTTAAACCTGACAAAACCAAATAAATAAAGAGACAATAGGCAATCTACCTGAAAAATAACTTAGAGTAACAATAGAAAAGGTAATCCAAGAAAAGAATCTATAGCAGAGTGTACGAAACAAAAGAAAAGTAAGTGAGGTGGAAGATATAAGGGTTGAAATAACTGGAGCAGACCAGAATAAAGAAAAAAAGAATGAAAAAAAAAAAAAGTGGACCATCTCAGAGGTCTCTGGAGCAATATTAAGTGCATGGACATTCAAATTTTAGGGGTTCTAGAAGGAGAATAGAGAGACAGAGTGTCTGGTAAAATATTTGAAAACATTGTAGTCAGAAATTTCCTGAACATAGAAATGAAAATAGTCACTCAAGTCTGGGAAGTGCAGAGAGTCTCATGCGGATTAAACCCGAGAGAAACACACCAACATACATATTAATGCAACTAATAAAAATTAAAGACATCAAAAATATTAAGAGCATCAAGAGAAAAGCACAAAATAGCATGAAGTTTTTTCAGCATAAAATCAGCAGACCAGAATGAAGTGGCATGATATATTTAAATAGATGAAAGAGGAAAAAAAAAAAAAAAAAAAAATATTACTCTAACTAATCAGGCTGTTACTCAGATTCAACAGAGAAATCAAAAGCTTTATGGACAAGGAAACCCTACGAGAATCCAGCACCACTAAGCCAGCTTTAGAACAAATGCTAATGAAAATTCTCTAGGCAGCAAACACAAGAGAAGAAAACCTACAAAATACAAAAATGAAGCAAATAAAGGAATAGCTATAGGAAGATACATATAGATAATTACCTTAAATATAAATGGATTAGCTGCTCCAAGCAAAATAAGATTGGCTTAATGGACACAAAACACAGCCTGTATATATGCTGTCTATAAGAGACCAGTTTCAGATCTAGTGGCACACAGATTGAAAAGTAAGGAGATGGAAAAAGGCATCCCATGCAAATGGAATCAAAAGAAATGTGGAGTGTTAATACCCATATCAGGAAAAAAAAATACAACAACTTTAAAATAGACTATTAGAAGAGACAAGAAAAGGCACTTTACAATGATCAAGGGGTTGATCCATGAAGATATAGCAATTGTAAATATTTACACAACCAACATAGGAGCACCTCAATACACAAGGCAAATGATAAAGGTCATAAAAGAGGAAATCAACAGTAACACAATAGTGGGGAATTTTAACAGTGTACTTATACCAATGGACAAGTCATCCAGACAAAAAATTAATAAAGGAGACCAGCCATAAATGACACTATAGACCAGATAGACTCAATGGTTATTTATAGGACATTCCACCAGAAAGCAGCTGAAAAAAATTTCTTCTCAAGTGAACATGGAATATTCTCCAGAATAGATCATATCTTTTGTCCCAAATCAAGCCTCACACTGAACCGAAATCTATGGAATGCAGAAAAAGCAGTTCTAAAAAATAAGTTTATAGCAATAAAATCCTACTTCAAAAAAACAGAAATCTCAAATAAACAAACTAAACATACACTGAAGAAATTAAAGACAGAAGAACATTAATAAGTTTGTAGAAGGAAATAAATTTAAAAAAAAGTAGACCAGAAATAAATGAAATAGAAATGAAGAAAACAATAGCAAATATCAATGAAAGCAAAATATTTTTCTTTGAGAAAATAAAGAAAAGTAAGGAAACTTTAGCCAGACTTAAGAAAGAAAAGGGAGAGAATGCAATTCAATGAAATTAGAATGAAAAAGGTGAAGTTACAACAGAAGTTGCAGACATATGAAAATACAAAACTACTCCAACCACTATATGCCAATAAAGTGGACAACTTGAAAAAAGTGGACACATTCTTAGAAAAGTATAACTATCCAAGACTGAACCATGAATAAATATGAAACAAGAATAGGCCAATCGCAAGTACTGATATTGTAATTTAATATTTCCCCAAACCAAAAGACCAGAGTCCAATGGCCTCACCAGCAAATTATATTAACCATGTTGAGAAGAGATAACACATATCCTCAAACTCTTCCAAAAAATTTCAGAGGAGGGACACTCTCAGTCACATTATACAAGGCCACAATACCCAGATAACAAAACATAAAATTAGTCTAATATTACTGATGAACATAAACACAAAAATCCTCAAAAATATTAGCAAACATAATCCACCAATACATTTAAAAATTCAAATGTCATGATCAAGTTGTATTTATCCCAGTGATGCAAGGGATATCCTCAATATTTTCAAAACATCAATATGATACACCATATTAACAAATTGAAACATTGAAACAAATGACCATGCTAACATATGCAGTAAAGTCTTTTGACAAATTTCAACAACCTATGAAAACAAACAAACAACAAAAAAAACACCTCCATAAAATGGCCAAAGGGGAAATCTGCCTCAACATTACAAAAGCCATATATGATAAACCCACAAAAAAACATTATTCTCAATGGTGAAAAATGGAAAACATTTCCTCTAAGATCAGGAACAAAACCAGAATA
Organism: Redunca redunca; assembly: GCA_006410935.1. NCBI lineage: Eukaryota > Metazoa > Chordata > Mammalia > Artiodactyla > Bovidae > Redunca > Redunca redunca. The sequence continues at coordinate 211,127 of SJYQ01104565.1, forward strand.
TTCATTCTCACCATTTTTATTCAATATAGAAGTCCTCCACGTGACAATCAGAGAAGAAAAATTAAAAAAAAAAAAAAAAGAATCCAAATTGGAAAAGAAGTAAACAGTCATTATTTACAGACAATATGATACAGTACAACAAACTGTGGAAAATTCTTAAAGAGATGGGAACACCAAACTACCTCACCTGCCTCCTGAGAAAACTGCATGCAGGTCAAGAACCAATAGATAGAACAAGACGTGGAAAAAATGGACTGGCTAAAAATTGGGAAAGGAGTATATCAAGACTATATTTTCACCCTGCTTATTTAACTTATATGCAAAGTACATCATTCAAAATGTTAGGCTGGATCAGAAGCTGGAATCAAGATTCCTGGGAGAAATATCAATAACCTCAGATTTGCAGGTGACACTGCCCTCATGGAAGAAAGCAAACAGGAACTGAAAAGCCTCTTGATGAAGGTGAAAAAGGAGAGTGAGAAACTGGCTTAAAACTCAGCATTCAAAAAGCTAAGATCATGGCATCCCATCATGGCAAACAGACGGGGGGGGAAATGAAAACAGTGACAGACTATTTTCTTGGGCTCCCAAATCACTGTGAATGGTGACTGCAGCCATGAAATTTAAAGACACTTGCTCCTTGGAAGAAAAGTTATGACAAATCTAGATACCATATTAAAAGGCAAACATCACTTACCAACAAAGTCCGTATAGTCAAAACTATGTTTTTTTTTTTTCCAGTACTCATGTACAGATCTGAGAGTTGGACCATAAAGAAGGCTGAGTACTGAATAATTTATGTGTTCAAACTGTGGCACTGAAGAAGACTCTTGAGTGTCCCTTGGACAGCAAGGAGCTCAAAACTGTCAATCCTAAAGTAAATTGACCCTGAATGTTCATTGGAAGGACTGATACTATAGCTGAAGCTCCAATATTTTGGCCACCTGATGTGAAGACCTGACTCACTGGAAAAGACCCTGCTGCAGGGAAAAATTGAGGACAGGAGGAGAAGGGGGCAACAGAAGATGAGATTTTTGGATGGCATCATTGACTCAATGGACATGAGTTAGAACAAACTCCTGGAGATAGTGAAAAACCAGGAAACCTGGTGTGCTGTTATCCATGAGTTAGCAAAGTGTTGGATATGACTGAGTGGCTGAACAACAAAAATACATAGAAAATCTTTAAAATACTCCCAGAAACTACTAGAATTCATTTTTGAATTTGGTAAATTTGCAGAATACAAAATTTATGCACATAAATTTCTTACATTCTTATATACTAATAACAAAAACTCAAAAAGACACATTAAGGAATCAATCATATTTACTACTGCAAGTAAAAGAACACAATACCTAGAAATAAACCTACTTAACGAGGCAAAAGACCTGTATTCAAGAAAAATATGATATTACTGAAAGTAACCAAAGATGACACGAATAAGTGCAGATACAAAAAATGATTTTTGATCATAAGATCACAAAAATCAACAATGTATAATAACTACACTATCCAAAGCAATTTACAGATTCAATACAATTCCTATCAAATGGAAATGGGAATTTTCATTTAAATAGAACAGAAATTTGCATTTTTATAGAAACACTGCTGCTGCTGCTACTGCTGCTGCTAAGTCGCTTCAGTGGTGTCTGACTCTGTGCAATCCCATAGACGGCAGCCCACCAGGCTCCACCATCCCTGGGATTCTCCAGGCAAGAACACTGGAGTGAGTTGCCATTTCTTTCTCGAATGCATGAAAGTGAAAAGTGAAAGTGAAGTCACTGAGTCGTGTCCAACTTTCAGTGACCCCATGGACTGCAGCCTACCAGGCTCCTCCATCCATGGGCTTTTCCAAGCAAGAGTACTGGAGTGGGGTGCCATTGCTTTCTCCATTATAGAAATACAACAGACTCCAAATAGCCAAAATAATCTTGAGACAGAAAAACAAAGCTGGAGACATTAATTGGCCTGACTTCAAACATACTACAAAGCTATAGTCATCAAGGCTATATGGTACTGGCATAAAAACAGGAATATAGATCAATGGAAAGGACAAGGAGGCCAGATCACACACCTATGATGACCCAATATATAACAAAAGAAGAAAAAACATACAATGCAGAAAAGACACAATCAGTTCACTCATTCACTTCAATCAGTTCAATCATTCAGTGGTGTCTGCCTCTGTGACCCCATGAACTGCAACATGCCAGGCGTCCCTGTCCTTCCTTCACTATCTCCTGGAATTCACTCAAATTCATTGTGTCGGTAATGCCATCCAACCATCTCATCCTAACACCATAAATAAACACAAACTCAAAATGGATTAAAGACCTAAAGGTAAGTTAAGACACTGTAAAACTCTTAGAGGGAAGGATATGCAAAACACTGGTTGAAATAAATTAAAGCAAGGTCTTTTTGATCCATCTCCTAATGAAAAACAAACAAAATAAAGANCTGTGGCCACTGCTGAGTTTTCCAAATTTGCTGGCATATTGAGTGCACCACTTTGACAGCATCATCTTTCAGATTTTGAAATACCTCCACTGGAATTTCATCACCTCCACTAACTTTGTTTGTAGAGATGCTTTCTAAGACCCACTTGACTTCACATTCCAGGATGTCTGGCTCTAGATGAGTGATCAAACCATTGTGATTATCTGGGTCATGAAGATCTGTTTTGTATAGTTCTTCTATGTATTCTTGCCACCTCATCTTAATATCTTCTGCTTCTGTTAGGTCCATACCATTTCTGTCCTTTATCGAGCCCATTTATGCATGAAAAGTTCCCTTGGTGTCTCTAATTTTCTTGATGTGATCTCTAGTCTTTCCCATTCTGTTATTTTCCTCTATTTATTTGCATTACTCACTGAAGAAGGCTTTCTTATCTCTTCTTGCTATTCTTTGTATTTCTGCATTCAGATGCTTATATCTTTCCTTTTCTCCTTTGTTTTTTGCCTCTCATCTTTTCACAGCTATTTTTCAGGCTTCCCCAGACAGCCATTTTGCTTTTTTGCATTTCTTTTCCATGGGGATGGTCTTGATCCCTGTCTTCTGTACAATGTCATGAACCTCATTCCATAGTTCATCAGGCACTCTGTCTATCACATCTAGGCCCTTAAATCTATTTCTATCTTCCACTTTATAATCAATCATAAGGGATTTGATTTTGGTCATACCTGAATTGTCTAGCAGTTTTCCCTGTTTTCTTCAATTTCAGTCTGAATTTGGTAATAAGGAGTTCATGATCTGAGCCACAGTCAGCTCCTGGTCTTATTTTTGTTGACTGTATAGAGCTTCTCCATCTTTGGCTGCAAAGTATATAATCAATCTGATTTCAGTGTTGACCATCTGGTAATGTCCATGTGTAGAGTCTTTTCTTGTGTTGTTGGAAGAGGGTGTTTGCTATGACCAGTGCATTTTCTTGGCAAAACTCGATTAGTCTTTGCCCTGCTTCATTCCTCATTCCAAGCCAAATTTGCCTGTTTCTTGACTTCCTACTTTTGCATTCCAGTCCCCTATAATGAAAAGGATATCTTTTTTGGGTATTTGTTCTAAAAGGTCTTGTATGTCTTCATAGAACTGTTCAACTTCAGCTTCTTCAGCTGGTTGGGGCATAGACTTGGATTACTGTAATATTGAATGGCTTGCCTTGGAAATGAACAGAGATAATTCTGTCAACTTTGAGATTGCATCCAAGTACCGCATTTTGGACTCTTTTGTTGACCATGATGGCTACTCCATTTCTTCTGAGGGATTCCTGCCTGCAGTAATAGACATAATGGTCATCTGAGTTAAATTCACCCGTTCCAGTCCATTTTAGTTCGCTGATTCCCAGAATGTCAACGTTCAGTCTTGCCATCTCTTGTTTGATCACTTCCAATTTGCCTTGATTCAGGGACCTGACATTCCAGGTTCCTAGGCAATATTGCTCTTACAGCATCGTGCCTTACTTCTATCACCAGTCATATCCACAACTGGGTATTTCTTTTGCTTTGGCTCCATCCCTTCTTTCTTTCTGGAGTTATTTCTCCACTGGGATCTCCAGTAGCATATTGGTCACCTACTGACCTGGGGAGTTCCTCTTTCAGAATCCTATCATTTTGCCTTTTCATATTGTTCATGGGGTTCTCAAGGCAAGAATACTGAAGTGGTTTGCCATTCCCTTCTCCAGTGGACCACATTCTGTCAGACCTCTCCACCATGACCTGCCTCTCTTGGTTTACCCCACTGGCATGGCTTAGTTTCATTGAGATAGACAAGGCTGTGGTCCTAGTGTGATTAGATTGACTAGTTTTCTGTGAGTATGGTTTCAGTGTTTCTGCCCTCTGATGCCCTCTTGCAATACCTACCATCTTACTTGGGTTTCTCTTACCTTGGGCATGGGATATCTCTTCACGGCTGCTCCAGCAAAGCACAGCTGCTGCTCCTTACCTTGGATGAGGGGTATCTCCTCACCACCACCCTTCCTGACCTTCAACGTGAGATAGCTCCTCTAGGCCCTCCTGCCCCTGTGCAGCCACCATTCCCTGGGCGTGGGGTTGCTCCTCCCAGCCACTGCCCCTGGCCTTGGGCGGGGGTGGCTCCTCCCAGCCGCCACCCCTGACCTTGGATGCGGGGTAGGTCCTCTCAGCTGCTGCCCCTGGCTTCGGACTCTGGGTGGCTCCTCCCGGCTGCCTCCCCTGACCTCGGACGTGGGGTAGCTTCTCTCAGTCGTGCTTAGTGCACTGGTCAGTCACAGCCACCTGCAGACATCATCAAAATATCTACAAACAATATGCAGGAGAGGGGTGTAGAGAAAAGGGAATTCCCTAACAGTTTGGTAGGAATGTATTCAGTAAGTTGATACAGTCACTATGGAAAATAGTGTAGCTGTTGTTTAAAAATGTAAAATTAGACCTAACATATGACTGCAAGGAGATCCAACCAGTCCATTCTGAAGGAGATCAGCCCTGGGATTTCTTTGGAAGGAATGATGCTGAAGCTCAAACTCCAGTACTTTGGCCACCTCATGCAGAGTTGACTCACTGGAAAAGACTCTGATGCTGGGAGGGATTGGGGACAGGAGGAGAAGGGGACGACAGAGGATGAGATGGCTGGATGGCATCACTGACTCGATGAATGTGAGTCTGAGTGAAGTCTAGGAGTTGGTGATGGACAGGGAGGCCTGGCGTGCTGCAATTCATGGGGTCGCAAGGAGTCAGACGCGACTGAGTGACTGAACCGAACTGAACTGATATGACCCAGAAATTTCACTCCTGGACATATATACAGAGAAAATCACAACTCCAAAATGGGATATATATATAATCTGATGCACTTTACTATGTAGAAGAGAATAATACAACATTGTAAAGCAACTATACAAAATAAAATTAATAAAAGTCCATATAATGTCAATGAAATTAAACTTTGACTTGAATGTCACAACATATCCCCTTGTGGGTTTAGCACATTTTTCAAATTACTTATTTTAATTGGAGGCTAATTACTTTATAATATGGTGGTAGTTTTTGCCATACATTGATATGAATCAGCCACAGGTGCACATGTGTTCCCCATCCTGAACCCTCCTTCCACCTCCTTCCCTACTCCATCCCTCTGAGTTGTTCTAGTGCACCAGCTTCGAATGCCCTGTTTCATGCATCAAACCTGGACTGGTCATCTGTTTCACATATGGTAATATACATGTTTCAATGCTATTTTCTCAAGTCATCTCACCCTGACCATCTCCCACAGAGTCCAAAATTCTGTTCTTTATATCAATGTCTCTTTTGCTGCATGTCATATGGGGTCGTCATTACCATTTTTCTAATTTTCATATGTATATATATTAATTACTGTGAGTGAAGTCGCTCAGTCATGTCCGACTCTTTGTGACCCCATGGAGTGTAGCCTAACTGGGTTCCTCCGTCCATGGGATTTTCCAGGTAAGAATACTGGAGTGGGTTGCCATTTCCTTCTCCAGGAGATCTTCCCAACCCAGGGATTGAACCCAGGTCTCCCACATTGTCAGTAGACGCTTTACCGTCTGAACCAGCAGTATCAGTGCTTTTCTTTCTGACTTACTTCAGTCAGTATAATAGGCTCGTTTCATCCATCTCATTGGAACTGATTCAAATGTATTCATTTTTATATCTGAGTAATATTCCATTGTGTATATGTGCCACCATTTCCTTATCCATTCATCTGCTTATGGACATCTAGGTTGTTTCCATGTCCTAGCTATTGTAAGCAGTGTTGCAATGAACACTGGGGTACACGTGTCTCTCAGTTCTGATTTCCTCAGTGTGTATTCCCAGCAGTGGGATTGTCAGTCGCATGGCAGTTCTATTCCCAGTTTTTTAAAGGAATCTCCACACTGTTCTCCATAGTGGCTGGGTTAGTTTGCATTCCTACCAACAGTATAAGAGGGTTCCCTTTTCTCCACACCCTCTCCAGAATTTATTGTTTGCAAACTTTTTGATAGCAGCCATTATGACCAGTGTGAGATGGTACCTCATTGTGGTTTTGATTTTCATTTCTCTGATAATGAGTGATGTTGAGCATCTTTTCATATGTTTGTTAGCCATCTATATGTCTTCTTTGGGGAAATGTTTGTTTAATTCCTTGGCCATTATTTGATTGATCCTTTATTTTTCTGGCATTGAGCTGCTTGAGCTGCTTGTATATTTTTGAGGTTAATTCTTTGTCTGTTGCTTTGCTTGGTATTATCTTCTCTTATTCTGAAGACTGCCTTTTCACTGTACTTATAGCACATTTTAAAATATAGGATGGAATAGAATACAAATGACTACATTTCATTGTCTGTATTCAAATCCAAGTATTGTAAGTAGCAAATTATTTAATAATGATCTCA
>SJYQ01104565.1:218363-231121 GCA_006410935.1 Redunca redunca
ACATAGTCCATGTCTGAGTTCCCTGAATCATACAGCAAATTCCCATTGGCTACTTTACATATGGCAATGTAAGTTTTCATGTTATTCTCTGAATACATCTCACCTTCTCCTTTCCCCACCTTCCATGTCCATAAGTCTGTCCCCTATGTCTGTGTTTCCAATAGCTGCCCTGCAAATTAATTCATCAGTACCATCTTTCTAGATTCCATATATATGTGTTAGTATATGGTATTTATCTTTCTATTTCTGACTTACATTACTCTGTATAATAGGCCCTAGGTTCATCCACCTTATTAGAACTGACTCAGTTGCATTCCATTTTATGACTGAATAATATTCTATTGTATACATGTACCACATTTTCTTTATCCATTCATCAACAAAGGACATCTATATTGTTTCCCTGTCCTAGCTATTGTAAATAGTGCTGTAATGGGACACCTGTTTCTTTCTCAATTTTGGTTTCCTCAGGGTATATGTCTAGCTGTGGGACAGCTGGGTCATAGGGTGGTTTTATCCCTATTTCTTTTAAGGAATCTCTATACTGTCTTCCATAATGACTGCATCAATTTATATTCCAAACAAGAAGTAAAGAGGGTTCCCTTGTCTCCAGCATTTATTGTTTGTAGACTTTTTGATGGTGGCTATTCTGACTGGTGTGAGGTGATATCATATTGCAGTTTTGTTTTCCATTTCTCTAATAAAGAGTCTTGTTGAGCATTTTTTCATTTGCTTGTTAGTCATTTGCATGCCTTCTGTGGAGAAATGTCTGTTTGCTCTTTTTCCCACTTTTTGATTAGTTTGTTTGTTTTTAAAGTATTGATTTGTATGAGCTGCTTGTATATTTTAGAAATTAATATTTTGTTAGTTGTTTCATTTGCTGTTATTTTCTCCCATTCAGAGGGTAGTCTTTTCACCTTGGTTATAATTTTTTGCTGTTCAAAAGTTTTTAAGTTTAATCAGGTCCCATTTATTTACTTTTGCTTTTATTTCCATTATTCTAGGAGGTGGGTCATATAGGATCTTGCTTTGATTTATGTCACTGAGAGTTCTATGTTTTCCTCTAAGAATTTTATACTTCCTAATTTTACATTCGGAGAAGGCAATGACACCCCACTCCAGTACTCTTGCCTGGAAAATCCCATAGACGAAGGAGCCTGGTAGGCTGGACTCCATGGAGTCCCTAAGAGTCAGACATGACTGAGCAACTTCACTTTCACTCTTCACTTTCATGCATTGGAGAAGGAAATGGCAACCCACTCCAGTGTTCTTGTCTGGAGAATCCCAGGGATGATGGAGCCTGGTGGGTTGCTGTCTATGGGGTCGCACAGAGTCGGACACTACTGAAATGATTTAGCAGCAGCAGCAGTCTTACATTTAGGTCTTTAATCCATTTTGTGTTTATCTTTGTGTATGGTGTTAGGAGATGGGAATAGCAGACCATCTGACCTACTTTTTGAGAAATGCATATGCAGGTCAGGAAGCAACAGTTAGGACTGGACATGGAACAACAGACTGGTTCCAAATAGGAAAAGGAGTACGTCAAGGCTGTATATTGTCACCCTGCTTATTTAACTTATATGCAGAGTACATCATGAGAAACGCTGGGCTGGAAGAAGCACAAGCTGGAATCAAAGTTGATGGGAGAAATATCAATAACCACCGTTATGGCAGAAAGTGAAGAAGAACTAAAGAGCCCCTTGATGAAAGTGAAAGAAGAAAGTGAAAAAAGTTGGTTTAAAGCTCAACATTCAGAAAACAAATACACATGGCATCCAGTCCCATGACTTCATGGCAAATAGATGTTTAAACAGTGGAAACAATGGCTGACTTTATTTTTGGGGGTTCCAAAATCACTGCAGATGGTGACTGCAGCCGTCAAATAAAAAGAAGTTTACTCTTTGGAAGAAAATTTATGACCAACCTAGACAGTACATTAAAAAATAGAGACATTACTTTGCCAACAAAGGTCCGTCTAGTCAAGGCTATGGTTTTCCCAGAAGTCATGTGCAGATGTGAGAGTTGGACTATAAAGAAAGCTGAGCACCAAAGAATCGATACTTTTGAACTGTGATGTTGGAGAAGACTCTTGAGAGTCCCTTGGACAGCAAGGAGATACAACCAGTCCATCCTAACGAAAATCAGTTCTGAATATTCATTGGAAGGACTGGTGTTGAAGCTGAAATTCCAATACTTTGGCCACGTGATGCGAATAACTGACTCACTTGAAAAGACCTTGATGCTGGTAACGATTGAAGGCAGGAGGAGAAGGGGGCAACAAAGGATAAGATGGTTGCATGGCATCACTGACTCAATGGACATAAGTTTGAGTAACCTCTGAAAGTTGGTGATGGACAGGGAGGCCTGGTATGCTGCAATCCATGAGGTCACAAAGAGTTGAACACAACTGAATGACTGAACTGAACTGCACTAATGGTATAAGGAAGTATTATAATTTCATTCTTTTACATGTCACTGTTCAGTTTTCCCAGCGTCACTTATTGAAAAGGCTATTGTTGCCCCATTGCATATTCTTGCCTTCTTTGTACAAAATAAGGTGCCAACGGTTTATCTCTTTGCAGGTTTATCTCTGGGCTCTCTGTCTTGTTCCATTGGCCTATATTTCTGGTTTTGTGCCACTACCATACTGTCTTGAAGATGGTATCTTTGTAGTATAGTCTGAAATCAGAAATGTTGATTCCTCCATTTCCAGTCTTCTTTCTTAAGACTGTATTGGCTAATTAGGGTCTGTTTTGTTTCCATATGAATTGTGAAGTTTTTGTTCTAGTTCTGTGAAAAAATGCCATTAGTAATTTGAAAGGGATCACATTGAATGTGTAGATTGCATCTTTTGATATAGCCACTTTCACAATATTGATTCTTTCAACCCAGGAACATGAAATCTGTTTATGTCATCTTTGATTTCTTTTTTTACTGTCTTATGATTTTCTGTATATAGTTCTTTTCTCTCCTTAAGTAATCCTAGATATTTTGTTCCTCCCCCCAATGGTGAATATGATTGATTCCTTAATTTCTCTCTCTGATTTTTCATTATTAATATATAGGTATGCAGGTGATTCTGTGTATTGATTTTGTACCAGCAAATTTACCAAATTCATTGATTAACTCTAGTTATTTCCTGATAGTATCTTTAGGAGTTTCTATGTATAGTATCATGCCATTTGCAAGCAGTGAGAGTTTTACTTATTCTTTTCTGTTCTGGATTCATGTTATTTCTTTTTTTCTCTGATTGTCTTAGCTAGGACTTCCAAAATATTTTGAATAATAGTGGTGAGAGTGGACACCCTTGTCTTTTCCCTGGTATTAGAGGGGATGCTTTTAGTTTTTCACCATTTAGAATAATGTTTGTTGCAGACTTATCATATATGATCTATACTATGTTGAGGTAGGTTGCTTCTCTGCTCATTTTTTGGTAGCGATTTTTATCATAAATAGGTGCTGAATTTTGTCAAAGGCTTTTCCTGCATTATTTGAAATTATCACATGATTTGCTAATATGGTGTATCACATTGATTGATTTGCATATATCGAAGAATCATTGCATCCTGACTTAATATGACATGATAAACCTGACTTGATCATGGTGCATGAACTTTTGAAACTGTTGTTGAATTGTGTTCTCTAGAATTTTGTTGAGGATTTTTGCATCTATATTCATCAGTGCAATTTTCCCTTTTTTTGTATTGTCTTTATCTAGTTTTGGTATCAGGGGAATGGTGGATTTATAGGATGAGTTTGAAAGTGCTCCTTCCCTTGAAATTTTTTAAAAGACTTAGAAGGATAGGCATTAGTTTTTCTCTAAATGTTTGATAAAGTTCACCTGTGAAGCAATCTGGCCCTGGGATTTTGTTTTTTCATAGATTTTTTAATAACAGTTTCGGTTTTAGTGCTTCTAATTATGTTGTTCATAATTTCTATTTCTTTCTGGGTCAGTCTTGGAAGATTGAACTTTTCTAAGAATCTGTCATTTTATTTCAAGCTGTCCATTTTGCCATACAGTTGCTCATAATAGTCTCTTACTGTCCTTTGTATTTCTGCATTGTCTGCTGTAANTAGATTTAAGACACATGGGACCCCTAGTCACACTGCTAGTGATATGTGTGGGGTAACTCTGGTGGTAGTTTGGTAAATTAGGTCAGCAGAGCACTTTGGATTGTCCCTTACAGAGGAATGCCCTGCCTGCTTGCCACTACCACCGTCTTCCCTCTCCAGAGAGAAGCTGTGAAGAGCCTCCAAACTTTGAGGGGTACAGGGCCCACCCCCAAGCCTACCTCATGCCCTATTTCTCTTGGAATCTCAGTGACCCACCACAAACCTCCTAGAAACTCAGGGACAACACGGTCCAGAAGTGGCAAAGTTGCCTCTGACTCTTATTGTCCCATTCCCTGAGCCTTACAGGCTGCGACTGCCCTCTAAAAACAAAAGGATGGCCGATGTGGAGAAGAGCTATTTATTGTTAGAGAAGGTCCAGAGTCCAGAGAAGGGAGGCTAAATGCAGAGAGGAAGTGCAGAGAGAACCCCCTGTAGGGTGGAGTGTCCAGAAGGAGAAGGAAGCCTGGGAGTCCAGGCGCTGAGTCTAGGTGGCTGTGGCGAAGCCCACCCTGTTGTTGCCCAGGTCGTAGACGGAATAGTATGACCTGAGAAAGACGTCCCCAAGGATCCACAGGGGCTGGCCATTCTGGGAGGGTATGTAGGTGACCTCCACCCCCAGGATGCAGTAGCTGTCGTCGTTCTGCACAACACACAAGGGCATCACTCATTCATTAGCTTACAGATGGACGGGGCACTGCTCAGCCCAGAGCCCCAGGCCAGCAGTACAGATACAGAAAAGGATGAGCCAGAGTTTCTACCCTTGAGGCCTCACAGGCCAACTGAGCTGCCAGAGTGGGGCTGGTTGGGGATTCTAGTGTGGCTGAAGGCAGGTTGCAAGGGCCCTCCCTCTGCAGGATCTCAATTCCTGATAGTAAAGCCTTGGAGCCAGATCAACTTAGGTTCAAACATTAGCTTCACCCTGACTAACTATGTAGCTTTAGGCCAATGCGTTAACCTCTCGGAACCTCCAAGTTTTTACTTGTAAAATAAAAATTCATATCTCCCTCATTAAATGTTATGACGAGTCATCAAGAAAATGTAGACAAAGTGCTTCACTTGGTGGCTGACTCTTGTAAGTGCTCAACAGAGAGCCAGTGCCTCTCCCCCTTAATTAATAATAATTATTAATAATAGATAATTGCTCTGCTCTTTCACAGCCTGGTTCCAGAGAAGGGGGTTTAAACTCCGTGAAAGGGGAAGAGAAATCAATGCTTCAAGGAAATGGCACAGTTAAGGGGACCAAGTGTTTCTGGCTCCTCACAGCTTCCTCCCACCCCTCACCCCCCTCTATCCCTGATCTTGTGCCCACTGGCTCAGCCTGCAGGAACCAGGACTTACACTGAGGATGTAGGAGGCGGGAGGCAGAGGGAACTGCATGCCACTGATGACAAAGGTGAGGGTGGGCAGGTTCTGGATGTTGTTACAGTCCACAGGAAACTGCATAGAGGAACAGCGCTGGGTCGCCTCATCTCCCCGCAAAGAGGACCTGCCAGCCCCATCACTGCAGCCCCTGGGGTCCTGGGCCCGAGCCCCAAGTCTGCTCTTGGACTGGAGGCTGCAACACCAATACTGCTGGTGTTACCATGAGGACTCACGTACAGAACCTCCAAGCTGTAGAAGCTGCTGTACAGAGGGTGGGTTGTGGGGGGATCTGAGTCATCTTTCTCAAAACATGGCTCTTTCTTGAATTTCCCCCAGGGAAGTTTAAATCTACACCTCTTCCCTGCAAGTGTCCTTTTAAAATAGGTCTGATACACTACTATGTGTAAAATAGATGGCTGATGGGAAGCTGCTGTGTAGCACAAAGTATTCAGCCAAGTGCTCTGTGATGACTAGAGGGGTGGAATGGTGGTGGCTGGGTGGGAGGCCAAAGAGGGAGGGGAAGGATATATGTATGCCTCTAACTGATTCTCTTCGTTGGACAGCTTTACACAGCATTGTAAAGCAACTATACCCCAATAAAAATTAAAATAATAAATAAATAAAATACACAGGTCTGTAGAAAGTTTATCTCATCAGCCCACCAAAGTTAGTGAGGATACCTTAATTATGCAAACCCTTTGGTAGGTTCAGGAGGGGGTAAAGATGGGGGCAGGGCCCTGCCCCATCCACCTCCCAAGGTGGAGGTGAGGGAGCTCTGGATTCAAGAGTTATTCCTTGTCGCTCTCGGGCTTGGTCCCACATTCTAGTTATTTAGCTCTTACTTCAAAGCCCAGCAGGTGTTTAACCTGTTTCCTCTAAGAGATTGAAGCTCAGAGGAACTTCTGCCTATTAGTGACCTCCCATACCAGCACAGGCATCTGGCCCCCCTAAATCAGCCTTCCGCCCCCATGCCAGTCATCCCGGGGCCCCCACCTCAAGTGACAGGAGGCAGTGAGAAGCACGGAGGCCAAGAATCAGGCTATTCCTGTGCTCCCAGGAAAAACCATAAATGCCCCATGGCCTTTCCCCAGGAAAGGGCATGCCTCCACCGCATGCACCTGTCCATACTGGTCCTTCTGGGCCCCCGTGGCCTGCAGAAGGGCACTCAGGAACTGCTGGGGCACCGTGAGCAGAGATGTGCCGGTGTCCACGATGGCCTGGCAGCCTGCAGAGCACCAGCCCGTGGCTTGGTCACCAATGAGGAACCTGAATGGTGAGAAGATGGGCAGTCTCAGCACCAGCTCAGGGCAGCTAGGGGATGGGCCGCAGCCACCGAATCAAGGTGCACCTCAGGAAGATACAGATTCTACAGAGGTCAATCCAGCCACCGCCCAGCCTCATAAGAGTCTGTCCAAGTCCACCTCAATGGCCATGTATTCTGTTTCTAAAAAGTTCCACAGATAGTTCTAGAAAGACTGATGGCCAGGGCTATTGATTTGTTGTAAATACTTTGAGTAAATTAGTCCCTCCCCCAACACACCCCAGTTTCTAATCTCTAAGGCCCTAGGGTTGGATGACAGGGTCTGAAATGTCTGGGATTCCAGACCCTGCCTCTTCCTGTGTTATTCCCACCACACCCACCTTCTCCAGGCCGACCAGGGTCTTGAAACCCCAAGTCCTGGATGTGTGTGTGCAACATCCTGCCCGAATGAGGCGCCCCCACCCCTGGGGCCCACCGCAGACTCACTCCTCAACACCAATCTGCCAGTACAGCTCCTGAGTGACCGGGGCCCAGTAGATCTGCCCCGCGTATAGGCTGCTGTCCACACCCCCAAAGATGACTGCTCCCCCATCCTGAGAGCCCTGTTGGCTGCAGAATGTAAAGCGAAAGGTGAGACAGGATGTGGCTGTGGGAAAGGCAGGAAAATAGAAGTCCTGCCCTGGCTCCAGACTGGGGCTCCCTGAGGCTGGGCTGTGTCTCCCCTCAGACTGGGGCTCCCTGAGGGCAGTCCTATGGCCCCTCAGACTGGGGCTCCCTGAGGGCAGGCGTTGTGTCCCCCACCTCTGACCAAGGCTGGGAATTCCCACGGCGTCTGGCTCTCAAATGAGGCCGCTCACCAAGTGCTTCCTCTGGGAAAGCCTCTGGTCATCTGGCCTGCAGCCCTGTCCCACCTCTCTCCTCTGCCTTTCATTTCATGCTCCTGGTGGAGCGTGTCAGCAGGAGCCTGATCGGGGCCCAGTTTGTTGTTTTTCTGCTGGAATCGGAGGGAGGAGGGGCCCAGGGGGAGTGGAGGGCACGACCTCCCTGTTAGACAGTAGACGAGCAGGAGTGTGGCACTGGGCAGCAATCCTCCGGGCTAAACTCAAGAATACTTGTAAACAGAGGTCAGCAACCTTAGTAACAGGATAATATTGTTGAAAGTCAGGTTCAGATGACTAAGCCCCGGAGAGTAGATGTTGACTATCTCTAGAAGGTGGTTGTCTAATTCTACAGAGGAAAGATGGAAAGGCCCCTCCAGGCCACCCACCCCTTCCCACTGCTTGGCTCCAGGGCCCATCCACATAAATAACCACGTTTGCTCGTGTTTGTGGTAAGAACAACAATTTGTTCAAGTTCATGGTGGACTGAGGCCAGAAGACCTGGCTAAAACAATAGATCAAAGGAGATGAAGCAATAGATTATTACACAAAAGAGGTGTCCAGGTAGAAAACATTTGGTCAGAAGGAAGTGAGCTCACTGTGGCTCTGGGCAGGCAGTCAGCCCTAGAGGTAGGAGAAAAGTGAAAGCGTTAGCTGCTCAGACGTGTCTGACTCACAGCGACCCTGTGGACTGTAGCCCGCCAGGCTCCTCTGTCCATGGAATTCTCCAAGCAAGAATACTGGAGTGGGTTGCCATTCCCTTCTCCAAAGAATCTTACCCACCCAGGGATTGAACCCAGGTCTCTCTCATTGCAGGCAGATTCTTCACCATCTGAGCCACCAGGGAAGCCCCATAGAGGAAGGAGAAGCTGCAACAATGCCCCAAGCAGAGTTCTGCCAGAGGAAGGGGAGATTCTGTCTTGGCCAGGAAATGCAAAGAAGAGACTGAGTGGGCTGGGAACAGATGCGGGAATGGGGAGCACGGGAGAGGAAGAGTCAGAAACCCAGGAGGAAAGGTCCTGCCAAATGCCTACTGGGAATGCCTGCCTCCAAAGTGTTTGAACCTCAGCCGTCCAGGCCTGTGGAAGCTAGTGGGCTGGGAGCCAGGGACTGCCGGGTAGTTCCTTACCTGCTGAGGTAGAAGCTGAAGATCGGGCTGGTGAGGGCACCCTCCTGCACCATGCCCTGAAGGACGGTGGTGGCCCCATCCACGGACAGGGAGGGGTAGGCCATGCCCATGATGCCATCGAACTTCGCATAGAGGAAACTGGTACCCGGCTCGGTCTTACTCAAGCCGAACTCCTGGTTGGGGACCTGGATGCCTTGGACCTGGAGGGGATGCAGAGGATGGGAAGTGATGAATGTAACTCCACACACCTCCCTCTGGATCCCCCTCCTGAGACCCATCTGTCTGTTCTTCATCCCTCCCTCACTTCTGCCACCTCGCTTCCTGACAGGTTTGCGAAAGCCACTTTCTCTTCCAAGGAGCCACCCTCACCTGCTGCAGCACCTCCCACCCCACCTGCCTCTCCACGAGGCTTTAAGCTCCTTAAGGAAAAGGAGCAGGTCATCCCAGTCACTCTGTGTCCTCGATACCTGGCACGTGGTGGCCCACAGTGAGGGGTCAATAAGTGAATGGATGAGCCTTTTCTGGTTTTTTTGGCTGCACCTCACAGCATCCAGGATCTTAGTTCCCTGACCAGGGATCAGCCCCTTGCATTGGAAGCTCAGGGTCTTAACCACTGGACCACCAAGGAAGTTCCTGGATGAGTCTCTAGTGTCATGATTTTCTGGCCTGTGTGGTAGAGTGCGGGCTTCCCTGGTGGCTCAGTGGTAAAGAATCCACCTGCCAATGCAGGACACATGGATTCAGTCCCTGGGTCAGGAAGGCCCCCTGGAGAAGGAAACGGCAACCCACTCCAGAATTCTTGCCTGAGAAATCCCATGAACAGAGGAGCCTTGTGGGCGATACAGTCCATGGGGTTGCAAAAGAGTTAGACACAACTGTAAATATCAACAACCTCAGATATGCAGATGACACCACCCTTATGGCAGAAAGTGAAGAGGAACTAAAAAGCCTCTTGATGAAAGTGAAAGTGGAGAGTGAAAAAGTTGGCTTAAAGCTCAACATTCAGAAAACGAAGATCATGGCATCTGGTCCCATCACTTCATGGGAAATAGATGGGGAAACAGTGGAAACAGTGTCAGACTTCATTTTTGGGGGCTCCAAAATCACTGCAGATGGTGACTGCAGCCATGAAATTAAAAGACACTTACTCCTTGGAAGAAAAGTTATGATCAACCTAGATAGTATATTCAAAAGCAGAGACATTACTTTGCCAAATAAGGTTCATCTAGTCAAGGCTATGGTTTTTCCTGTGGTCATGTGTGGATGTGAGAGTTGGACTGTGAAGAAGGCTGAGCACCGAAGAATTGATGCTTTTGAACTGTGGTGTTGGAGAAGACTCTTGAGAGTCCCTTGGACTGCAAGGAGATCCGGCCAGTCCATTCTGAAGGAGATCAGCCCTGGGATTTCTTTGGAAGGAATGATGCTAAAGCTGAAACTCCAGTAATTTGGCCACCTCATGAGAAGAGTTGACTTATTGGAAAAGACTGATGCTGGGAGGGATTGGGGGCAGGAGGAGAAGGGGACGACAGAGGATGAGATGGCTGGATGGCATCACGGACTCGATGGACGTGAGTTTGAGTGAACTCCAGGAGTTGATGATGGACAGGGAAGCCTGGCGTGCTGCGATTCATGGGGTTGCAAAGAGTCGGACACGACTGAGCGCCTGAACTGAACTGAACTGACCCGAGCAATCAAGCAACAGCAAACAATGGTAGAGCACTGGGTGTTTCCCATATTCTTCAAAGGCCTCCGTCTAAGTCTCCCCATCAGACTCTGAGAACTATGAGGGTAGAATCGAGTTCACAGCCCCACATTACCTTGCCTATATCCTGGGAAGAGGTGAGGGCTCAGCTGGCAGCATCACTCACCGTCAGAGTATCATAGCCTAAGACGCCAGTGAGGCTGCCACTGCCATACTGCAGGGAGAAGGTCTGCTCATTGGTGGAGTAGGTGGAGGACAGGCTGGGGTTGAAGTGGGTGTGGCTGGCTGCAGGGAAGGGAACATTCAGGAAGTCATGCTGGCCCCCTCTAAGGTCTGCAAGGCTGCCCGCCTGTCTCCCAGCCTGTACTCATATCCTAGAGCCTCAGCACACACACACACACACACACACACACACACACACCCCTCCCCCTGCCGGCCAAGGAGTCAGGTGGTAGCCAACTGACATTCCTGGCATTGGAAGACCCTTAAGAACTGGGCAGCCTTGACCCCAAAGCACCACCCCCTCAACCTAACATAATCACAGAATTGTCAGATGCCCTAGGATGATGACCTCCCTAGGATTGTGGTGTGGGCAAGTTGTATAGTATCTATCTCCATCTTCCTGGCTCCCAGCAGATCTCCTGATACATGGCAAGTGTCGAGAAGTTACTCATCAGATGAAGGAGTGAATGGACCTCCAGGGTATTCCCTGACCCTTGCCTCACCCCAAGGAGAAGCTGGCCACACCAGGATCCTAAGACAGCCTAGAATGGGGCCAGTGAGGGACCTTCTGGACTAGAGGTGTCAAGACCCGAACCCCAAGGCTTTGGCAGGGGCCAGGGCCACCCTAGGAAGTGAACATCTCCAAAGACAGTGACAGGAGGAGGACCACATCTATGTCCTTCTCCTGGGTCCTTGGGAGAGTTCAGTAAGAACTTAGTAAATTGTGGTGGGGGAGTAGCATAGAGAGAGTGTTGTAGTGTGGAGTGGGCCAGAATGGCACTGCCCAGAGTGAACAGAACAGAGTGGAGTGAGCTGGGCTAGGCTGGAGTAGGTGAAGGAATATGTCCTGGTAATCTGAGAGGGGCCACCCAGGCTCGGGGCCAGTTCCTTCCCTCTGGCTTGGACATGTGCCGTGTGACACTGGACAAATCCCTGGACCTTTCCAGGACTGGAGCTCCCTGCCCACCCCACCTCCCCGCCCCCCAGCAATCTTTACGAAAGTGTGGCCCTTCCCCAGCAGGTGTCAATGCCCTCCCCTGCGCAGCCCAGCACTCACTGCAGGCCTGGCTCTGGCAGTAGACAGAGGGCACCCACAGGTTGGAGGAGCCAGTATCAAAAAGGACCAAGAAGTTCTGTGGTGGCGTCCCAATGCTGATCTCGCCAAAGTAAGCAGCCTGGGTGGGGAGGAAGGGACATGGGGCAGGCTCTTAGCTCTGGGTAGGGGTTGGGGGGCGGGTCCTGCTTGTGGTGGGGGCATTGGAGCCGGTCACTCTGCTGCTCTGCGCATCAGGCCCAGCCTTCTCCATGGCCAGAGCGGCAGAGTGGCCAGCCCCACAGCCCACACCACAAGCAAGGGCTCGAGCCTGCCCTCCACACTTGCCCAGAACCCACAGGCCCTCAGTCTGAGCCCTCCTGGGGCAGCAGCAAAAGCCTGCGTGGACTCAGCTGCCAGGTCATCAGGCGTCCCTCCGTGCTTTCTCAGGCGATGAAGTCTCCGGGCTGACAGGCAGGTCTGAGAGACAGGGGCAGCCTCCAGGGGGCGAGTGGGAGGGTGCAGAGAGGGAGAGTGCAGCTCACAGCCCAGGCCTGGCCCTCAGCCTTTGGCAGCAGGAGGAGGGGGAGCCCCAGGGGAGGGTCAAGACTCACGTCCATGTAGTCCATGGGCTCAGTGGCCACGCTGAAGTCACCAAAGCGGTACTTCTGGGCCGGGTCGTGCTTGTGGGTCCTCAGGAAGTCCTCCAGAAGGCCCTTCTCCTTCATCGTCTCACGGATGGACTTAAATTTCTTCAAGGGAATTCTGCAGAAGGGCTGGGGTCAGGGCAGGGCCTCCCTCTCTCCTACTGCACCTCTAATATCCCAGTCTCTCTCTCCATCCCTAACTGCCTCAGGCTCCCGTCGCTCTGTCCCCGGGGTCTGTGGCTTGTATGTGTCTCTCTCCCTCTTTCTCCATTTCTGTCTCGATCTCTGGCTCTCTCTGGCTCTTTCTCCCTCTGCCTCTCTTTTTCTTCCTCTCTCTTTCTCTTTTTTGGAAAACTCTTCTCAGGACTTGCTCCAAGATTCAGAAAACAGCTACCTTCACCCAGGCCTGCC
>SJYQ01104565.1:234266-252609 GCA_006410935.1 Redunca redunca
GTCCTGACCATCCTTCAGGACAGCTCCTTCTAGAGCCAGGGATGTGCAGAGTTGGAGGACCCCTTAGAAGTCATCCAGGCTGCCCCCCTCCAAGGACAGCAGCCCCGGGAAGCCTGACCCACTGGCTCCCCGCCAAGTTCATCTTCTACTCCTAAATGCTGCCCCTCAGCTGGTGTCCTCCCTTTGGTGCCCAGTGGCACACTGTCTAAGATTGGTCTCCAGTTGTTTCCTGGGGTATGTTTCCTCCCTCCATAGACCAGAAACACCTCGAAAGTGGAGGCTGTGGCTTCCACCTCCCTGTGCTTGGCCCAGAGCTTAGGAAATCCCAAACAGTGGATGGAGCCCATGGGGTGGTTCTCACTGGGGTTTGGTTTTATCTCCCACACCTCGCTATCCCAGGGCTCTGATTTCCACCCCACACTCCAAAGGGATCGTATCAAAATACAGGGCCTGGGGTCCTCTCATAGTGATGGTCTCCCAGGAAAGAGGCATTTTCTTCTCATCCTCTGGTCTCCTCTCTAAGTACCACCTGTCTCAAAACTCACCAAAGCCTCCCTGTGACTGACTAAATAAAATGCAGACTCATTACCCTGGTCTTCAGGACACACTCTGGCTGGCCCCTGCCTCTGTTTCCATCTTCACCTTCCACCGCTAACCTAAACATGCTCTGTGCTCCAGTCATAGCGATCTTCTTGCTTGCGCCCCAGAAGGCCTGTTATTTTCCAGCCTCCGTGCTTTATCTATGCTGTGGCCTCCATGCAATACCCTTCACAGGCGTCTCCACCTGCAAAATCTCCTCATCCTTCAAGACCCAGTACAAAGGCCATAAAGCCTTCCCTTCTGTGTCTACCTACCCTCAAATTGGCCTCTGTTGCGGAGGACGTTGCTTTTCCTACCCTTATGGTATTTATTTCATAGCACCTTTTCTTCTTTTTTTAATATTTATTTATTTATTTGTCTGTGCTGGATCTTAGCTGCAGTCTGCAGGATTTTTTTTTTTTTTCAGTTGTGGTATGTGGGATCTTTAGTTACAGCATGCAAAGTTTTAGTTGCAGCGTGTGGGATCTACTTTCTTGACTAGGGATTGAACCCAGGCCACCTACATTGAGAATGCAGAATATTAACCACTGAACCACCAGGGAAGTCCCTATTGCATATCATCCTGTATCCATCCCAGTGACTTGCCCCAAATCCTCAACCAAAAGAAGAGGTTATTTCTCTCACCTGGCTCCTTAAACAGCTCATTCACCTTTCAGAGTGACCACAAGTGAAACTGGTTGCTGGGAGTGTCTCAAGAAGAGAGAGCAGGTACTAGCCTGCATACTGCCACTGCTAATCCTTCACCCACAGCAGACATCACTAATCAAACAGATCACACCCTTTCATGGAGCTGAGACATGACCTCAGAATCCTTCCCAATCCAGTGCTCATACAGCCATTCCCAATTTTGAAACAACAACCCCCAAGTCCTTTAATGGAGGATTTAAGAAAAAATTCTGTGTGCTAAATTTAATTTAAATTCTATACATAAACCACTTAAAAAAAAATCAAAGCAACATGGAACAGCAATTTGCACCATTCTGAATTACTAAATTATCTCTAGCTCTTAAAGTACACAGCGAGATTTCAACATAGCTGTAATCAGTGTGTAAATGCTATTTCTGTTCTCTTCTTGTTCCTGAAGATTGTTATGTGCACACTTCTGTGAACTGAGATAAGCCACATCCTTATCCCTCTTGGTGGCTATACAGTGCCCTGTCATTTTGGGAGCTGGCTCTACTTAGCCCTATGATTTGGGTTGATTCTAATTTCTCATTCCCATCAATAGCACTTGGGCACAAACAGAACATCAACCCAAGGAGGAGAGTTGTGAGCTTCTCATTATCAGAGTCACCCACGTGCTCACGCTCAGTCACTTCAGTCGTGTCCGACTCTTTGCAACCTGTGGGGTTTTCCAGGCAAAGATACTGGAGAGGGTTGCCATTTCCTCCTCCAGAGGGTCTTTCCCACCTGGGGATCGAACTTGTGAGAGCAGGCAGAGCTAACATTCGTTGAATGACCCAATGAGTGAATACACAAAGGGCCTAGAACCAGGCATGGTATATCACTGACACTCAGTACACATTCTGAGTGGATCCCATAGGTTCTGCCTCCCAAAGGCATTCTTGGTGTGTTTCTCCATCTTCACCAACTTTGCCTCATCCAAGCCTCCATCACCTCTGGCCTGAGCAACTAACCAGTTCCTAACTGGCTTCCCAGAGTCACCCACACAGAGGCTAAAGGAACACCTTTGAGGATTTCTGGAAGATAGGTCTCTTGCAGTGGGTGTGAGACTGCACCAGGGAATCTGTGTCTCTGTGTGCGTTCTCACTCCTGAAATAAGAACTAAGAGCTAAGAGACCTCACCTCAACTCCAGGGACAGCTACTATATAAACCTCACATCTTTGGCAGCAGTCTATATGAATTTTAGTTACAGCTTTGGCTGTTTACCTTGTTTTTATAGTTTTTTCCTTAAGTTTTGTGCATTTTATACTTACACCATTATATTGATTTAATAAAACTTATTGGGGGCAAACTGGAAAAGAGGGCTTCTTTTTTCAAGTTCAAGGATTCATTTTTTCCCCCTCCTTTTCCTTTTGATATAATTTTTGAATTAAAGAAAAGTTATATAGTGCAGAGAGTACCCATATTCCTTTCATCCAGAATCTCTTAAAGTTAACATCTGACATCATAATCACAGTACAATGACCAAAGCCAGGAAATTAGCCCTGACTGAATACTATTAACTGATTTATAGACCTTAGCTGAACTTCACCAGTTTTCCCACTAATGTCCTTTTTCTGAGTTTTTCATGTCTTAGTCTTCTCCAGCCTGTGAAAGTTCCTTGGCTTTTGTCTTTCATGACCTTGCTACTTCTAAAAAATGCTGAGGAGTTATTTCAAAGAATGTCCCTCAGTTTGGGCTATTCTGATGTTTTCTCATGCAATTGAAGGCATGCATTTGGCTGCAGAAACCACAGAGGTGATATACCCTTCTCAGTGGATGATATCAGGAGGTACCTGATATGGAAAGGTCTCATTACTGGTGGTTTAACCTTAGTAACTTGGTTAAGGTGAGGTCTACTAGATGTCTCTAGTGAACAGTAACTATTTTTCCATTGAAAATTAATAAGTATCTTCTGGGGAGACACTTTGAGGTTATGCAAGCCTTCTGGTTTTCATCATTCTTCTGCCCATCAATTTTTTTAAATTTTAATTTAATTTTTAAAATTTTTGTTGGGATATAGTTGATTTATAATGTTGTGTTAATTTCAGGTATACAGCAAAGTGATTCAGTTATATATATATTTTCAGATTATTTTCCATTATAGATTATAGAATATTGAATATTGTTCGATGTACTCTACAGTAATTTCTGTGTTGATTATCTATACTGTATATAAACGTTTGTTTCTCTTAATCCCAAACTCCAGATTTATCCCTCCACTCCCTTTCCCCTTTGGTAACCATAAATTTGTCTTCTCTGTCTGTTTCTATTTTGTAAATAAGTGAATTTGTATTACTTTTTTAGATTCCACATATAAGTGATATCATATAATATTTGTCTTTCTCTATCTGACTTACTTCACTTAGTGTGATAACCTCTAGGTCCATTTGCCTTGCTTCAAATGGCATTATTTCATTCTTTTTTATAGTTGAGCTATATTCCATCGTGTGGCTATACACGCACACACACATATATATATATCATACTGCCCACCAATTTTAACATCTGTTATTGGTCCTTACCTGCAACAGTCATTATGGTGGTACTTTTTTATGTCCATCATCCCTTCTGTGTTTATTAATTAGAACTCTGACATAACAAAGAGCTAGGTTCAAGATTTTAAAATGGATTCTTTCTCCTCTACAAAAATATCCCATCATTGAAGTTGTGCCAGGCACAATATTTTATATTTGTTTAATCAAGCAACCTCACAACAACACCATAAGGTAGGTTACCTTATCCCCATTCAATAATGGAGTTCATTTTATCCATCTGTATCTCAAACAACTGGAAATTGATCTCTGTGTGTATAAATGGGTAAATAGGCTGGCTGTTTTTTCTCTGGTCCATTGATTAATGTATCCTTGCTCAGAGACAACAGCTAGCTTGTCTGGCTTAGGTGGAAGCAGGAATGCCCTGGATGGATGGTGAGGCATATATATTGCGACACAGCTGCAGGAAGAGGAAGGATGGGGCAGAGCCATGGGGTCAACTGAAATCTGGGATCCAAATGCTATCAGGATACTTGCTTTTCATTCCTGCTTTCCCCATTCTCTTTCCCTCCCTCTCTCACTGCAGGCTGCCTTTCTCCAAATAACTGAGCACCAGCACGTGAGTTTTTCATTTCCAGAGAAAGAATGAAACCAAAATTCCCAGGGAAGCTCTCTGATTAGCCTATCTTGGGTCAGGTATCTATTCTTGGAGCAACCAATTGTGTTCAGCAGGCAGAGCCCTAAAAGAACTTGGTGGCTCCCTCAGGAAGCCTTTTAAAGAGTGTAAACAATAATCCCCAGAGTAAGTAAGGGATGTTTCTGGGCAGACAGATGTCCATGCAGGTTATTTCTTATGACCTGTGGACCCTACTTTGAACTCTTTATTCACCTCTCTTTGCACACTCTTAAGAATGTGATGCTCTGCTGTATTTAAAATGAATAACCAATAAGGTCCTCCTATACAGCATAGGGAACTCTGCTCAATGCTATGTGGCAACCTGGATGGGAGGGAAGTTTGGGGGAGAATGGATACATGTATATGTATGGCTGAATCCCTCTGTGGAACCCCTAAGCTTGTCACAGGATTGTTAATAGACTATACTCCAATGAAATAAAAAGTTAAAAAAAATATGACACTGATGTGTGATATGGATTGACTTGGGAGACTAATCTTCACCATTTGTTGACCACTTGACCCTGACAACTCATTTGCCCTTTCAACCCTGAATTTCCCTGATTGTAAAACATCAGGGGATAATCATCTGCCCCTCAGGGTTGCTGGAATTATCCAATAAACCATAGTTATTATCGTGGCAGCACAGAGCAAGACTCAATAACCGTCAACTGAGTCAGACTCTTTTTCTTTACATTGGAGCAGGGCTGAAGAGAAAAAGAAACATCCAGAGAGGGCTGATGATGTTCTGCTTCTTGACATGTGTTCAGGTCACGTGGGTCTTTGAGAAGTCAATTCTGGATACTCACAGTATGTGCACCTTTCTGTATGTATGTATATTAAACATCAATTACAATCTTATAAAGTCACATTTTAAAAGGAAGAAGGAAGAGAATTCCCTGGTGGGCCAGTGGTAAAGACTCTGCTTTCACTGCTGAGGGCACAGGTTTGATCCCTAGTTGGGGAACTAAGACCTTGCAAGCTATGTGGTGTGGCAAAAAAAAAAGAGGAAAAGGAGGAATAGAGACAGAACACCCTAGAGAAGGAAATGGCAACCCACTCCAGTATTCTTGTCTGGGAAATCTGTGGACAGAGGAGCCCGGCAGGCTACAGTCCATAGTATCCCAAAGAGTCAGACACACCTTAGCAACTAAACAGGAACCACATTCGACAACATACACACACACACACACATAAATATATATATAAAACAATGTTGATGGAACTTGAGAGCATTATGCCAATAAAATAATTCAGAGAAAGACAAATACTAAATTTAAACACCAAAAAAAAGAAAAAGCTCATAGGTTCAGAGAACAGATCTGTTATTGCCGAGGCAAGGCATGAGAGTTGGGCAAAATGGGTGAAGAGGATTAAAGATGCAAATTTATAGTTATAAATATTAATAAGTAATGGGTTTGTAATGTATAGCATGTTGCCTATAGTTAATAATATTGTATTATACATTTGAAAATCTGTATGAGAGTAAATCTTAAAAGTTCATCATGAAAAAAATGTGTAACTGTGTATGAAGATGGATGTTAATTAGAATGATTGTGATGATGATTTTGCAATATATAAAAATAGTGAATCATTATACTATATACTTGAAACTAAAAAAAAAAGAGAGAGAACACTTGTCATCAGAGACCTACCACCACTCCACCCCAGCCAAAGATGAAGCAGGGAGGCAGTCTCTGCTCAGGCAGTCCCGAACTGGTGGGAGAAGCATCCACCTGGGCTAACACTGTCCACAAGGGCAGAGAAGCAGAAATGACTTTAGGTGCAATGAGGATGAGCATGTCTTTTATATGTAGCTGTGTTTATTGTTATATATTTTAGCACACATATATATCAGACTCATCTCACCCATGATTTCATGGACTATGGGAGTTTGGGACACATTTCTAACTGAGGAATACCAGGAAGCAGCATAATTGCAGTCTGAAATCCTTGTCACCGTGGAGTGACAAGACCAGCCACCTCGCAGAGGGGCAGAGCCGAGGGCCTGGGGGCCCCAGCCCTGGAATCTAGGTGTTCAATTTCTCCTCTCCCCTTACTCCAGTCCTGGGCCCCATGGGGAAGCACAGACAGCCTCCTACATGTGAAATCCAGCCAGGAACTCCCAGAGCTTGTTCCCCACTGCCAGGGCACTGCCTGGAGGTGGCCCTGTCCATTTGACAGGCAGGACAACTGTGAGCTTCTCAGGGTCAGCCGCCCTGCCAAATTGGAGACTCCGTGTCTGTGCGTCTGTCCACACCACTGGCTCAGCTTCCTCCCCAACTACTGTCCCACATCTCCAGAAACAGCACTTTACACAAGCCAGAGAACTGGCTGGGAAGCTTGACCTGGCCTCCCTGCCCATTCCCCCATCAGCAGATTCTAACCAGCAGCCACACACAGCTAGTGCAGAGATCATGAGGGTGGTATTTGAATGACAGATTGGGGACCCACTGACCTCTATTGAGTGGGCCTGAGAGTAGAACTGATCTCAACCTCCTATTTAACTCTCCAGCCACCCACCTTGTTCCCCAACGTCAGGCCTACAGCTGCTTTATTTGGGGTCTCCCAGCTCTCAGCCCTGAGAAGGAGAGTTTGGCTGGAGTGAGTGAAAATGGACGCTTCTCAGCTTCCATGAGACCCAGACAGAATGGCTCTGACCAGGAAACAGGCAGAATCAGTCTGTACAACAGCAGCCACACCGACCTTGTGTTGCCTGCATGAGAGATGGAGTAGCAGATCCTTAAGAAGATATCTTCAGGGAGCCCGGGGGGCTGGCGGCTCTCTGAGAGCAAGAGTGTGGGCTAAAACTCAAGGAAGCCATTACTGCACTGACCCAGAGGAAAAGGAGTTGAAGCTGTCCGCAGGCAGGTCTCATGGGTTAAGGAAAGAACCTGAGCTCTGAAATCAGAGAAGCCTATATTCAAATCCCAGCCCACCTCTGCCTGGCTGTGTAACATTGGGCAAGTCACTTAACCTCTCTGAGCTTCAGCTTCTCCATCAATTGAGGGACAGGGATAATATGACCCATTGCTCTGCTCTGCATGATGAACACAAGTCAGATAGGTGAAGGGAGTGAGGAAAGAAAATTTCTGGCAGCAAAATAGCATGTGCAAAGGGCCTGAGGTAGGAAAGAGGAAGTGATGGGGCCAGCAAGGCTGGAGTATAGCAAGGAGAGGGGTCCCCTGAAGGAGACAAAGGCCCAGTCACTGAACTGAGGCCTTTGGGTTTTTTTTAACCACAACTCACAATTAGAAATATATTTTACACCATAACCTTATATACACATATATACAAAGTTTAATTAAAACAAAAGCTTCACCCTCCTCCCCAATAAAATTCTAGTCCATAATACACGGGATGCACTCTAGTTTTTCTCTTCTATTTGTTCCTTAAGTGTTGGTTCCAATCAACTGAATTGACTTCTAATGTGTTGTTTGTGAGCTGCGATTTGTTTTTAATGTATGTGTATATATGTTTATTTTTGGCTGTGTTGGGTCTTCTTTGCTGTGCTTGGGCTTTCTCTAGTTGTAGCAAGCTGGGGCTGCTCTCTCATTGAGGTGCTTGGGCTTCTCATTGTGCTGGCTTCTCTTGCTGTGGAGTACAGGCTATAGCGCGCACAGGCTCAGTAGTTGCAGCACACAAGCTTAGCTGCCCTGCCGCATGTGGAATCTTCCTGGACCGGAGATGGGGTCCATATCCTCAGCATTGGCAGGTGGATTCTTAACCATTGGAGCACCAGGGAAGTCCATGAGCTTCGATCTGAAAAACACTCCTCTCTATGACATTGAGCCCATGTGCGCGCGCACACAATCTTGCACTCTTAGCTGTCATTTGTCACATAAACTGTTACTCACAAGTGTTCAGAGGACAGGGTAGTGTCCCCTCCTTCCTGTGTCCCCTGCAGTAGCAGCAGAGAGGGTACTCGGTGCATATTTGTTAGTCAGGAGCAGGGTGGAAGGCTGGGAGAGAAGGGGGGCCCAGCCCATTGCAGTTGAATATTTGGAGAGGACCCCATGACCATCTTCCCTCTTGGGCAAATGGAATGGGGACTGTCTACGTGTGGAAAAGGCCATGTCTCAGGTTTAAGAAGGGGTTGAGAGACCCCCTGTGGGGGGTGATGGTGGTACCCACTTCTGGAATTATCAGGAGGATTTGAAGAGTAAACATATACAGAACCCTTGGCTCAGCATCTGAACCAGGAAGTACCACCAGCGCTTATGGGGCGCTCAACACGTGCCCGACCCTCCTCTAATCGCTCTACGTCTACTAGTCTAGTTAATCTCACCAGGACCTTATGAGGTAATCACTGTATTGTCCCTATTTTACAGATAAGGAAATAGAGGCTCAGAGAAGTTCAGTGACTTGCCCGAGGTTACAAGGCCCAGAAGTGGCAGAACAAGGATCGTAGTGCAGATGGAGTGAACCTCAACCACTGCGCATACAGCATCTCAGAAAACTCTGGATAAACGGCAGTTCCTGGTATTATGCTTGTGGAAGAAGTCAATAAGATGACCCTTAAAGTCTTATGCAAATCAGACATCCCAGAGCTCTATGAGCTTCCCTCCCACCCGGCCTCCTGGGCTCCCCAGTGTCCCAGTATGAAAGAGAAAGGGGAGAGAGATGTGGAGAATCAGGGAGGAGGTGCTGAGCACTCAGGAGAGAAAGTGGATGCCACTGATGAGGAAGGGAATGGTGGGTGGGCTCAGGCAACTACCGCAGTTGGTGACAAGCTGGAGAAATAAAAAGGGAGGCGGAGACAGGTAGCTGATGCTGGGAACAATGGAAGGCAGGAGGAGAAGGGGACGACAGAAGATGAGATGGTTGGATGGCATGACCGACTCAGTGGACATGAGTTTGAGTAAACTCCGGGAGTTGGCGACGGACAGGGAAGCCTAGTTGTCCTGCAGTCCATGGGGTCGCCAACAGTTGGACACGACTGAGCGACTGAACGGAACTGAGACAGGTAGTCAGAACCTGTTCCCTCAGGGCTCCAGGGGACAGAGGTGGCTGGTCTCACAACGTGGAAATCCATCCTGCACCCAAATCCTTCCCCCCTGGTCCCTCAACCTCCCAACCTTCCTCTCCCGGCTCCACTGCAGGTAAGTCCCCACCCTAGATTGAATGCCCCAGTGAAGACACCAAGACGGAGTCCAAGCTGGTAGGGTTGAAATATGAGCAAGGGGCTGTTGCTGGAGAAGTCTTTGAGGAAGAGGGGCTCTGGGGGAAGGGCAGGGAGATCCCAGTGTACCTGGCACGAGACACCTGACAGGGAAATGGCTTGCAAATCCTCAGGAGGAGCCCCTCAAGTCAGTATCCTTTGACTGCCCAGTGACAGCGGGTTGGGGGTGCCTCCTTTTCCTAGGTTGTTCCCTGGGGCCCTGATAAGCTGACCACAAATCTGTTCAGGGATAGTGATGAGGGAGGTGCCTGTGTCCATGACAGCCAGGCAGCCCTGGGAGCACCAGTCAGTGGTTCGGTCCCCTATGGATAACCTGCAGGAGCCATGAGAGGTCAGAGGTCATGACAGTCTTCCTCCAGCCTCCATGCAGGCCCTCCTTCAGAGCAATCTGCAGGTCTGCCCTGGGCTGGGAAAAGCCCTATATGTTTCCCAAAGGAAGCCCCCCAGGCCTCCTCCCTTAGTGGGGGATGGGATTTGAATCTCGCCACCCCTGGAAGGTGATCTGCTGGTAACCTGGGTAACCACAGGGCTCCAGGAGACCTCGCTTGTGCACAGCTGGCTGTTTTTGCCCCCAAAGGTGACTTCTTCCATGATGATGTCATCTGTCAACCAGGGACCAGAGACATAGTCAGACTGTGGAGGAGGCAGCTGTGGGGTGACTAGACCCCTATTTCTGGAGCCTACTCTCTGAGTCAGCCCAGTGGGCCTGATCCCCAGTACCACCCTCCTGTTCCTCTTGCACATCCCCAGCCCCTGGCTTGGGGCAAGGTTTTAGCCAGGCCTCCAGAAGGCCCTGTCCAGTCGTGGGCTGACCATTTGCAGAGCACAGGGAGCTCCCAGGCATGGGGTCCTCTCTTATGGTGAGATAGAAACTGACCATGGGGTCTGGTGTCAGGCTCCAAAAGTCACCCATGCCCGTGGAAAAAGCCAGCCAGCCCTCCAGCAGAGACGGAAGAGGAGGCCAGGCCCATTATCCCATCAAAGTGGGTGCTTTCGAAGGTGGTGCCCAGCTCCATCTGGTTCAGGCCAAACCCCTGGATGGTGATGGCCAAGCCCTGGATCTGCCTGGTGACAGGAGAGAAAGCCCCTGGGAGTGGTCCTCTGGAGGCCAGGGCCCTGCAGCCTCCCTCAGCAAGAAGGAGTTTTCAACTCGCACTCCCAGGACTCAGTGAGAGCGTGGGTCCCATGTGGCAAAGAACCAGTGGCCTCCGCGAGGAGTTAGTCCACAGAGGACTCTCAGGGCTGGAGGTGTGTGTGCATCTGGAGAAAGGAATGGAGAGTGGGGCCCCTTGCTCCTTCCCTCTCCCCTCACTTCTCTGTCACCCCCTCTTCAGTGACCTAGATCCTGCCTGGTCACATGGACCTCCTGTGACCTCTGTGTGATGTTCACAGCAGGCTGGACTTTCACAGGAAATTAGACACCCGCAGGTTGGCTGAGTCTGTGTCAGAGATCATGAAATTCTGAGGAGGGGTCCTCACACTGATATCTCCATAGTAGTGCATCCAAGAGGGAAACACTGTCATTGAGGATGTTGGGCCTCAGGCCCCCAGGGACCTATAGCCTCTGGCTTCCAACAGCTCCCTGAGGGCCTGACTTGGACTCTTATACATGACAGCCCAATTGACCTGACTCTACGGTATCTCCTCAGACTGGGGCTCCCTGAGGCGGGGCTGTGTCTCCCCTCAGACTGGGGCTCCCTGAGGCAGGGCTGTGTCTCCCTGAGGCAGGGCAGTGTCCCCTCAGACTGGGGCTCCCCAAGGGCAGGGCTGTGTCTCCCCTCAGACTGGGGCTCCCTGAGGCGGGGCTGTGTCCCCTCAGACTGGGGCTCCCTGAGGCTGGGCTGTGTCCCCTCAGGCTGGGGCTCCCTGAGGCTGGGCTGTGTCTCCCCTCAGACTGGGGCTCCCTGAGGCGGGGCTGTGTCCCCTCAGACTGGGGCTCCCTGAGGCAGGGCTGTGTCCCCTCAGACTGGGGCTCCCTGAGGCAGGGCTGTGTCCCCTCAGACTGGGGCTCCCTGAGGCTGGGCTGTGTCCCCCCTCAGACTGGGGCTCCCTGAGGCAGGGCTGTGTCCCCCCTCAGACTGGGGCTCCCTGAGGCAGGGCTGTGTCCCCCCTCAGACTGGGGCTCCCTGAGGCAGGGCTGTGTCCCCTCAGACTGGGGTTCCCCAAGGGCAGGGCTGTGTCTCCCCTCAGACTGGGGCTCCCCAAGGGCAGGGCTGTGTGAATTCAATCTGGTAGATCTTAAAAAGGGCTTTTTTTCAAATTGAAACAGAATAAATCAGAGTGCCCTGTTCAGACAAATGTCCTGTGTGTGTGTCTATGTTTGTCTTGGCTCATGATGCAAAATGCTGAAAAGGCCCCACGCTCACACGGTGCAGGGTGAACACGCACGAACACACAGGCACATGCAGGGACACGCTTGCCCATCTACATGCTCATGTCTCGCCCCAGGCTGTGCATGAGCTCCTGCTCCCCAAGAGGCAGCTGTGTGTGTCTCCGCGTGTGCCCAGACACACCTTCTCTAAGCTGGGCAGCAAGGAAGGCCTCCTCCATCCTGCCCTGTTCCCCTCTCCTTTCCCTGACCTCCTCCTCTTATTCCATATGACCCTCCACTCTCCTCTTTCTCCCTCCTCCTTCCCACCCTTCTCTGCACCTCACCTCCCCAGTGGCCACGCCCCCCCGGCCCCTTGCTGAAAGGTAAGCCCGAGACGCCCTCTTGGTGCAGCATCCGGACCAGGGAAAGCCCCTCTGTGTGACTGCATCTCCCAAGGAGGAAATGAGGCCGAGGGGTCTGGCTTTAGCACGAGGCAGTCAACCTCAGGCCAGTCCATGGTTTACGCCATGGGTTTGCACCATTGTCTTCAATTCCTCCCCCAGAGAGAGTGGCCCACTTGGCAGTGGGGGCTGGAAACTTCCAGTGACTCCCTCCTGTTCTTGACCAGTCTCGCCTTTAAGTCCCCAGACCTGTCCAGGGGGCCAGGAACCCATGCTCCTGTGCCGTGTCCTCTTGAGAACTTGAGGGGGTTGGGCAGATCAGACAGGCCACAGGAAGGGGTGATTTGGATGGAGCTGGCCTTGGCCACAGACCAGTCTCCGTGGGTGGTGAATGCTGGGGCTGGGTGGCAGGGCTGGGAGTCCTGTGTCCCAGACTGAGGCATATCAAAGGCCAGACTCTAATTATCAGGGCCTGGATAAGGAGCAGGAACTGAACCTGTTCCAAAAGTCCCAAACCAAACACGGATAATGCATTTAGAAAGCTCCGTCACCTCTCTCACCCAGGGCCCCTAATCGGGCCTCAGAGAGATGTGGTTATGGTCCCAGGACCGAGGAGCCAGAGCTGGCCCCAACCCAGGTCCCCGCCCATCGAGTTTGGGTTCTGGAGGGGTGGGCCTGTGAGTTATAGCGTGGAGCCTGCCAGGGCTTTCCCTCTGCTCAGTGCTCCTTGTGTGGGACACCTGGGGGCAAAGTGGGGTCCGGGGGTTCCAGGAAGGCAGCTGGGGACAGGCAACCTTGGGAGGGACCCCTCCTGGAATGCATCGTCAGCCTCCCCAGCTGTCCCCTACATCCTGGTGTCTGGAGGGCTGGCTCCGCCCACTGTACAGGGAAACCCACAACATCAGGGGGTCCTCACGCACCCAGGAGAGATGGAGAAGAGGCATCCAGATGCCTAGACACTCCCGAAAGCCACCCCTATTGCTTTCCAGATTCTGAACTTGTCTGGAAGGGGTCTGGCAGACCTTGGCCCTGCTTTCTGCCAAGTCCAGTCACACCCCCCATAGCTGGCCCAGATTCTAGGAAGCTGAGACCATGATCCCAAGGCTCCAGGAGGATTTCTGAGGGTCTTACCTTTGTCCCTTTGTAGGAGAAGGTGTCACCACAGCTCTGTGCCAGGGCCAGCCTCCAGTGTCTCATCCTCCGGGTGCTCTCAGCCTACATGGGCCACCCTCTGTGTGCCAAGCTCCTCCAGGCCTGCTCTGGACAGCAGTGCCCCCTCCCACTGCATCGCTGCAATCTCACCTCCTAAAGTCCCGGGGGTAGGATGGGGGCGCAGCATCCAGTCATCCCTGGTCACAGGTCTGGCAGAGAACAGACACAGAATCACAAGGGAAGGAACAGCAAGGTGGGCCCGGGAGCGCATGGTGGAGCCCTCAGCTCTGAGTCATGGTGTCTGAGGACCCAGCTCTTTAACCTCTGGTCCCAGGCATGGATCACTGTCAGGGGGCATTCTCCCAGGCCTCCCACTGCAATCTGCCCGTCCTCCCTTCACAGTCCTTTTCCAGTCAGTAGAAGGCATCCCTCCCCACAGGCCTAGATAAGGAGCAGGCCCCAGACCTCAGAGCCCTCCTTCCCCCCGCCTTTATCTTTCCCACATCTCACCACCCCTGATCATTTCCTTTGCCAGTCCTCTGTTGGATCTACTTCAGAATAGATCCCAAATCTGTCCTCTTCTCTCCTCTCCCATGGCCACCAATGGGCTCCTCACCACTGTCACATCTCCCCAGATTCCAGCAGTAGCCTCCTCATATGTCTCCCCACTTCTGCCCTTTCTACCCAACAGCCCCACCTCCACCCCAGGCCGCAGCCAGAGCCACTCTACTAGAAGTCAGGCCTCTGCTCCCAACCTGCCAGTAGCTGGTCCAGTGGCCTCCCCTGGCCCACAGGACTCCCTGTGTCCTGGATCCTCCCCCTGCCCCCTCTCAGCTCCTTAACCCCTTTCCAGCTACACAGGCCTCCTTGGACCCTGTCACTTTTCCTGCAGGGCCTTTGCACGTGCTCTCCCCATAGTCTGGACCTTCCTTCCCTTGGCTGTTCACTCAGCCTTCTTCATGCCTCCGCCTCGCAGTCATCTCCCCAGCAAGACCTTCTTTGACATGTGGCCCCTTCCTGCCCTTCAATCACATTGCTCCTTCTGCAGTTTCTTCAAAGGAATGTTTGTCCCTGAACTTAACTTGTTCATTGTAATTAATTAGGTGGTTAATCCTTTCACCGTCGGTAGAAGGTAAGCTCAGAAGGGCAGTGCCCTATTTGTCCTGATGGCTGCCTTGTCCCCACCCATCACTGTGCCTGGCACCTAACAGGCACTCACTAAATATTTGTTGAGTGAGTGGATAGGTGAATGCCCACACCCGATCTGGTCTGAGCCCCACAGCTGCCTCTTCCAATCATGGGCACACAGCCTATCAAGTATAGTCACCTCCCCCTCCTTCTTCCCCAACCATCATGCTCCCACCCCATCGGCTCCTCTCCTCCCATGCCCCCAGCTTAACTGCTAGGCCCACACTTCCAATTCCTTCCCTTAATCTTCCCCACCATTCATGATTCCCTTTCAGCCAGCTTCCCCATGTCACTGGCAGTTGCTATGACAACCATAGTACAGGAAAGCTCGAGTTCTGTGCCAAGTGCCCACTGAGCACTTTATGTGCATTTTCTTATTTAAGACACAACATTGGAAGGTGCTATTAACTTCCCTTAATAAATGAGGAAACAGGTTCAGAGAGGTTGGGTGATCTGTCTGAGGTCACACAGCTCTCCATGTGCAGAGGCACATGGTCCATAATCCTATCTTGTATGAGCCTCACTTCTCCAACTCAACAGTGAGTTCCGGGGAGGTGGGGTTTTGTCAGGACTTAGCCCCCATGACCCAGATTTTGAAACTTGGACCCACTGTGTCTAACCATGGCTTGAGAAATCAAGGCTTCCCAGGTGGCACTAGTGGTAAAGAACCTACCTGCCAATGCAGGAGACATAAGAGATGCGGGTTTGATGCCTGGGTCTGGAAGATCCCCTGGAGGAGGGCATGGCAACCCACTGCAGTATTCTTTCCTGGAGAATCCCATGGACAGAGGAGCTTTGTGGGCTACAGTCCATTGGTTCGCAAAGAGATGCACACAACTGAGGCAGCTTAGCACAGCACAGCAGATACTTGTATGGATACAAGTCATAGATTCATGGGGTCCCCCACCCCCACTCTAATATAGCAATACACTGAGAGATTCCCCAAGCCCTTTCATCCCAAGAGGAAAAGTGCTTAAAAGGAAAGATTTGGGCCAACACCAGCCCATCTGGGCTAGAGAGGCAAGATGCCTCAAAGAACACCTGGAAACTTCCTCACTCCCACCCTGATGTCCCTCACCCTTTCTTCCATGGCTGCTCCCATCTCCCCTCAAGCCCTCTTCAGACTCAGCTGCCTGGCTTTCCCCAGCCCAGGCAGCATGCAGTCAAAATCAGAGGATTCACTGCTTTTACATTCCCTTCCCCAGAGCCAGAGTCCCCAGTCCGTCATCTCTCACCCCCATGTCTTGTCCCTGCCACACCCTTTCTGGGATCTTCTCACCCAAAGGGGAACTGGGTCAGGCTACAGGAGAGGCAAGTGGAGGGAGACGATGGGGCCCCAAGGGGCCAGGTCTCCCCAGCTAAAGGAGCTGAAGAGATGGCTGAGGAAACAACTCCATCAATCAGCAGGCACCGGGCGGGGTTAAAGCCCCCTCCCCACCCCCACAGTGCTCATTAGCTCAGTCATTATCTTAATAATCCCTCAAGAAGGAGCATAATGACAGCGCCCGCCTGGAGCGCCACCCGGAGTGATGCTGTCTCTCTCCTGACCTCCCCAGCCCCATCCACAAGCATCCACGGGGCCCTGGGGTGGGAATATCCATCCCCAGAGAGGTCAGGAGAGGAGTCCACCTGCGAGCAAGGCAAGTGGGGGCAAGGCTTCCTACCAACCACTGGCAGGCAGGGTGAAGCTTCCAGAAGAGTTAGGCTGAGAACCCCAGATGCCGGGGAGACCCCTCGTGATCCATCACCCATGGAGAGCCCCTCCCACCCTCCACTTCTGCTTTCCCATCACTTCCAGGTTCACCGCCAGGGCCGGTGCCTCTAAATGCCAGGATAGACACAGGCAAACAACAAGAGATGTCAGCTGCATGAGCAGGAGGGTCTGGACTTTGATTTCACAAACCAAGGTAGCGGCTGATGTTTGTATGGAAAGACCTGGTGTCAGGCCAGATCTGAGGTCCCAAGAACAAGAAGGACCCGTGGAGTGAGTGCAAACTCAGGCAGAGGTGTAACATCTGGAACAATGACATCGGGCTGAAGGAAGGTGCAGGTCAGTCCTGAGCCCTGCATTCAGTAATTCTGGGTCAAACTAGGGCACACCAGGGAATTCCCTGATCCTCACACTTCCAAGACAGAAGAACTGTTATAATCCCTGTGTCACAGATGAGGAAACCGAAGCCTGAAGAGGTCGAGTTATTAGTAAGCAACGAGGCCAGGTTTCAAAATTCAGGTTCCCTCAGCAGAGAGACTAGCCTTAACTGTGTGTGGGTCTGTGAGCAGAGTTAGGGCCCACCAATGGACAGTTTAGGGACATCATAAGACCTCCCTGGAGAGAGCACTTGTGAAGCAGTGAGCTCCCCATCCAGGGAGTGTGTCAGTGGAAACCTGATAAGCATCCTGAGGAATCCTGTCGAAGGGACTGCCGGCTGGGTCCCAGCCTAGCCGACCTGCAAGATTCCATCTTAACTTTGTGATTCTGTAGGCGTGGAGCCCAGGCCCTCTCAACCTGGCTTCAGCCGCCCATGGCCTTCCTGGAGTCTTGGGGACCCCTCACTATAAACCCTCCTCCATCTGGGAGTGTGACTCCTCTTTAAGGTGTTGGTCAGAGAACCCCCCAGAGCCCAGGGGGCTCCTGGCCTGACCTGACAGGCCTCTTGTTGGCTTGCGATGACTGGAGGAGAGGGTGGTGGGGATGGGAGAGTTCAAGCCCCTTCTGCACACCCACCTACAGAATGGGAGCCATTCTAAGGCACTGAAAGAATTGAGTGGCGTTAGGGCCTCCCTGGTGGTCCAGGGGTTAAGACTGCATTGCCACTGGAGGGAGCTTAGGTCTGATCCCTGTTTGGGAAGTTCCACATGCCTTGAGGTATAACCAGAAAAATAAATTAAAAAAACTTTTTTTTTAGTTTAAATATATAAAAGAATAGAGAGGCAGGATGTGTGGGTGGGTGTCAGGCCAACCTGAGGGGAAAGCAGGTCCACCTTGCCATCAGCCAGGCAAGGCCCTGGCTTGGAATTCAAATGGATTCCCCGAGTGAGAGTGCTGGAATGTGGCCCCCACCAGCACCGGCCCACTGCTGTCTGGGGCAGCACCCAACATGTCCACCCCGCAGCCCACCTGAGGAAACTCAGCACCTGCAGGCCAGGCTGGGAGAAGGGCCTGGGAAAGACACACGACTGGCAGGCAGCCCCAGCTCAAGCCACTAATTAACTCCATGGCCCCAGGCAAGTCACTTCACCTCTTGACCTGTTTCCTCCTCTGCACTGCAGTGATAACAATCCTGCCCAGCGAGCTGAAAGAGATAAACCGTCTATAAGCTGCCCATGTTTATACCGTTGTCAAGTGCTATTATTACCCAGGGGTGGGCTTGGGGAGGGCCCCTCCTGGTCTGACCTGAAATGTCACTCCTGGACAGGATGCTGGCTCCTGTCCTTTCCTGAGGGCAGCCCGGGAGGTGGGTAGGGCCCGATTCTAAAGAAGAGATTGAGCAGTCAGCAAACATTCACCATGTTGGCGGAGATGGTTGGATGATGATGGCAATGGAAACGGATTCGGTCCGCACACCACACCCTGACGCTACCAGGGTAGGCTAGACATAGGAGCGGCAGTCACCCTCCTCGGCATCACTCCCTCCCCAATGCTTCCCTCCCCACTGGGAAAGCCATCCATTCACAGC
>SJYQ01104566.1:0-35651 GCA_006410935.1 Redunca redunca
TTTTTTTTTTTTTTTTTTTTTTAATCCCTGCACTATGTTCTGGTTCCAGGGAAAATCTAGGCTTGTCCAGAGAAATAACACTCTTCTTTTTTCTAAGTCGGACTATCTGCTAGTTTATGTTTTACAGTCTTGCTTCATTAAATTTAAGGGAAAAGAAGCTAAGAGGAACTAAACTTAGCAATGAAATTTGAAAATGATGGGGGTAGTTTTTCCTAATATACGAGATATTAAGAACAAATTAAAATTTGAAAAGAGGCTGGGGATGGAAGGACTTCTTTGTTCTGTCTTCTTCAGAATGTTACAAGTCTTAAGAATTCAGGACAAGCAGCAGAAATGTATGCACCATGGTGACTGGTGAGTTAAAATTATTCATATGCTGGGAATATGTGTGCAGTTTTTTTCCTGGTAATATTGAAACATTACAAATCCTGCCAATCATTCTGGGTGCTGTCTGCCAGAAACGCCTAGGTGCTAGAAAATTGAGTATGTGGGAGAACTGCATCTTTGAATCCAGCCAGTTTGCTGCTTGAACAGTTTTTTCCTCTTAAACTATGTCAGTGTAGCTTTCAGGCTTTAGCATGACAAGGCATCACCTTTTCTAAGGATCAGA
This sequence comes from Redunca redunca, assembly GCA_006410935.1. NCBI lineage: Eukaryota > Metazoa > Chordata > Mammalia > Artiodactyla > Bovidae > Redunca > Redunca redunca. Next base: position 611 of record SJYQ01104566.1, read on the forward strand.
ATATTTCAAAGACAAGCAGCCAAGTTTATCTAGGATACACGTAAAATATTAATATACCATTTAAGCCTGCTTTTTCTGAAATTTTTAACCATTACGTTTGAGGTCTGCATTTTAAATTGGTGTCTGTAGATAATACTTTTCCATAAGCTCATTAGCTAAAATTTCCCCTTTACAAGATGTCCTACTTCCATTCCTCTGTGATGCATAATTCGTGTATCTCTCCATGAACCTCTGCCTTTCCACAACCCCTTTCCACATGTGTTGCTATTTTAAAGAAAAGATCAAATAGTGATTGAAGTTTCACGTAAATTTGAATTGCTCCAAAAGGTAACCAAAGTTACCAAAGTTAGGGGCTTTGGGTGTGGCTGTCCTCCATCATGACAACTTCAGAATCAATGATTTCTTCCTTCAGGCTTGCATGCCTTCTTTAAGTTGAATCAAATACTAGTTTGTCTTTGATGTGCCATGCATCTTGCTTGTATACTTTTTAAATGGGCAGCCTCTCTCTGTAATGGTCTTTTATTTCTTTGCTTCAGAATGAAATGTTAGGTGAACTCCTGATCTTTTCAATTTCGTTATAGGTAGTTGCCCTGCATTTTGTTTCAGATGTTTTAAGTCTAGGCTTCACTTAGATGCTTAGCTAGTTTTTCCTGTCACATTGCATTGTGATTTCTAATTATAAGTGCATGAAGAAATGATAATTAACCCCTTGCTTGCTTTGCTGAAAAGGGGACAAGAATGGGCCTTTGCTGTCACACTTTAGGCTAGTGCACAACTGTATGTAGAGCTGCTAGGCTGTGTGGAAAGCTCTTTTTTTGCACATGTATGTGAAATATCTGTCTATACATATTAATTCAGTTGGTCTGTGTACAGTCTAGTGAAAAATTTTAAAGTGAACCACTGTGTAACTAGCACCTCTTCAAGAGATAGAGTAATGCCAGCACTTTTGAACCTTTCATGAGTCCCTTCTGGGTTATAGCTTCTCACTCCCTAGAGACAGTTACTATTCTGACTTCTGTGATAATCATATTCTTTGTTTTTCTGTTTACTACCTTTGTATCCCTTGACAACATAGTTTTATTTAATTTTGAATTTTATATAAATGGAATCATGCTGTTTTGTATCTTTTAGCATTGTGTGCAGCTGTAGTTCATTCATTCCCATTTCTGTGTAGTAGTCTGCTGTTTGAACAAACCATAATTTATTCATTCTATTATTGACAGACATGTAGATTCCCTTCAGTTTGGGGCTGTTAACAATGCTGTGATGAACATTCTTGTTTATGTGCCTTTGTATGGGTGTGTGTCATGTACATGTAGGGATAGAATTGCTGGGTCATATTTTCAGCTTCGCTTAGATAATGCAAACAGTTGTGCCAGTTTGCATCTCTTCAGTCGTTGGTAGGAATGTGAATTTAAGTTCTGATTGAAAGTGTGTTGTCCAAAACTAGATCCATAGTGAAAATACCCCTAAATGAGGAGTTTCTCTGTCTAGTGAGTGTCCTAATGGGCTAATTTCTATCAAAAACCCTATGGTGGATTGATATCTTTAAGAATAGAACAGTGTCTCCCAATTTCCTTCTTTGAAATGATTCCTTAGTTGTTAATTAGGACAAATGTGACTGTGACTCTTGACTCCTTAAAAAGGAAATTGATTTTTCTTTCCTTTGGAATGTGTTCTTCAAACCAGAACTAAGCTATCAGGATCCATTGCTAGTAGATGTGAGCCTTGAGAGGGGGCCCAGAAGCATGATCATTGGGTAAATAGGAAGAGGCAGCGCTCTGAGGCAGCTCTTGAGCGTCTTCTCTTAGTTCATCACATATTCAGGACCCACTCTGCAGAGCTGCATAGGGGAGCCAGGAAGAGCTACCAGATTTGAGGTCACTCAAGAAGGGGTGATTCCCCTGAGCAAGTAGGCCTTCCCATGGTACCTAAATAGGGGAAAAAAAAAAAAATCAGCAAACAGAAATGTAGAATTGTTGCTTTGGAGTGACTTTTTCCTCCTGTGGACTAGAGGTAATGTAATTGGAATAACGATGACTGTGGTATACTGCGGACCTGCTCTTAGTTCTTGTAGAGGGAAGTACAGGGGAAATAACCCATAAAAATATGTGCGGTTATAGGGAAAATTTGCAGGGTCTGTTGGTGGGGGGGTTGGTTCATCTGTTTATTGTTTTGCAAAGCAGCTGTACTTAAAGTATTCATTCAGAAGCAAATGCTTAGTTACAGACTGTACCTCAAAGAGCTGCAGAGTGTTTCCCCCTTCATTTCTGACTTCCAGAAATTGAGAGTACTCAACTATCCCTCCAGCTTCATGTTTTTCAGAAGTATTTTAGTTAATCAGTTTATTTATTCCTCCTCACTAAGTCTTTGCATTGAAGCTAATTAAGAATCTTGTTTCTCTGGGAGTTATAAATTGTAGTTTCATTAAGTTTATCCATTTTTCTTTCTCTGTTACCGTGGCTCAGCCTTTTGTATCTTGTGAGCAACATCTTGAAGCTAACAGTCTTCATTATTATGCAGACTTCTGTAGCTTGATGGTTTTGTCTTTCAGAGTTCCAGATTTGAGAGGGAAAAAAAATCAAAGTATGATCAACCAAAATTGTTAGTGTGTCTCTTACTGTGGTATAACCACTGTACAAAAACCATTATTTTTTTAACTGTTTTTTTGATTTAATACAAGTTGTGGAAAATGCAGGAGTGTATTAAACAGGAAGAAATTTAAGTCCTCCGTTATTCCACACCACCTAGGCATAGCTGCTGTTATGCTAGTTTTTCTTCTTAGGTGTATCATTAAGCCATACCAGGATATATAAATACAATTGTATTAGTCTTCTTTTTCACACATAATGTACTTTCTGTGTCATTAAATTTTTTTACTTTGAAACCACACATTTTGGTTGTGGGAAAGTAGATCTTGTAGGTATTAACATGCTTTAAAAAAATTTTTTTTTAAGTTACTATGTTACAGAAAGATCTGCTGAATCAACAAAAAGCTTGGAAACAAACAGACCTTCTTTATATGAATTTGGTGTATAATCACAGTGGCATTTTAAATCATTGGGCAAAGAAATTTCAGTAATTCAGTAAATGGTACAGGGACAAGTTGTTGGGTCTTTGAAGAAAATAAACTTAAGAGTTTTACCTCAGATGATGCAAAAGAAATTCTAAATGAATCAAAGCATTTGATAAAAGATATCCTATAAATTAAAAAATTGTGGGTGAATAAGTTTATGGTAAATGTGGACTTTTTCTGAGCATAAAAACAAAGAAATATCACTGCTATTGAGAATTTCCTTAATCTATCTCAGCGTTGTGTTTAATCACTGTCTGGTCTCAAATATTTAAATGTATTTCTGAAGCCTTTTTCTCCACCCCCTTCTAAGCAGTACTTTTGTATCAGGTCAAATGCTGACTTAGTGTACTTTCACTATTGGGATGTGTTGGTCGGGTAGATAATGCCAAGTGAGCAGGTTAAAAGGACAAGAAATGAAGCCATGTGTATAAATAAGCAGATTGAAATGTTGTTTCCAGTTGGCCTTTTCCATTATATAATTTTTTAAGTTCTGCGTCGAATCCATTATTTGTTATTATTCTTTAGCTTCCTCTGATTTAGTGGTTCTCACATGATTCTGTGGACTTGTATAGCCAGTGAAGAACTTGCTGGGAGCTTAGTGAAAGGAAAAAGCAATGGGAATTGGAAGTAATGGTTTCTGCTTAGAGCCAACGATAGACTCTAAGCTTGAAGCACTGCAGAGGGTTTTATACTTGAGAGTCTCAGCTACTTAAAATACATGGCTGGCTATAAACCAAAAGGTGATTTTGTCATAGGATTTCAAATATTTTCATAAGAACAGAGAAGAATATAATGAACTTGTGTATGAACCTTTATCAACATTTTCTAAGTTTTATAGAATTTTTCTTAATTAAAACTGTTGGTGTTTTCTTTTTTTTGATGGAAGCTTAAAGAATGAACTTTGAGGCTTTATAGCAGATACTCTTCCAAGGTTTTATCCCATTCTTTCTGAGAGATGAGAGTTTTATTTGCTGTCCTGCTCAGGGAATAAATTTATATTTGGACTGTTCTTGTGGTGAAATTGATCGTGACAAAAACTAAAATATGGCTAGCAGGGGTTAGTGAGAGGAAGGTGTTTTAAATGCCCTAAACTTACCTTTCCTAGAGGATAGATGAGTGTTTAAAATTCATAGATCAGGAAGCAGAGGTCGTAGCATACGTAGCTGGTTTTACTTTTCATTTTATACCTTCCTATATGATGTGAGCAGTTTTCCTAAAAACAACAGGTGTGTTACTTAACCCTGCCCCCTAAAGCATCTGCCTGCATTGCAGGAAACCGGGTTTGATCCCTGGGTCAGGAAGATAGCCTGGAGAAGGAAATGGCAACCCACTCCGGTACTTTTGCCTGGAAAGTCCATGGACAGGGTCACAGAGAATCAGACAAGACTGAGCGACTTAACTTTCACTTTCAAAAAAACAAATACAAAATATAGGAAACAAAACCAGGTGGAATTCTACACTGAAAACTGAAGAAAGCTTGATTCTGGGAAGAAGAGTTGGTATAATTCTGCTTGTACTTAATGTCAGACTTCAGAGGAGGTTTAAGGAGGTTTAAGCCTCCTTGATTACTGAAACTTGAAAGAGTGAAAGGAAAGAAGGTCACTCAGAAAAGTTTGTGGACTACCTTTACCAAGCAGTATTTGTGTGAAGGTTTTCTGATTCTGTAAAGTTAACTTACTGTGTTTCTTTGTGCTTGTTCATACTTACCTTCTCCCAGATTTGAAGCAAGAAAAGGTTTTTTTTTTGCATGATTCTCTATACTTCTTAAAAAATTGCTTTGGTACAATAGCTACCACTCTAGCACAGACAGTCTTTACATTTCAAGCCATCTCTTAAGTATTTTACATGAATACAATTAATTATTGGAAAAAATGAATTTGGAGAAGTGTAAATTTCACTTGCCCCTGCTGGTCTTCTGTAATGGAGGTGAAAAACTGAAATATGTACCAGCATAAGAAAGAACTGGTAAATGGTGGTTCACACAATTCTCTCCTTTATCCCTTTTTGAGCAGAAGATTGTATGTAATTGAGTATTAGGGTCACATACTGTGAACTTTGTAATGTTATTAGATCTATATTATGAGAGATGCTTCCTTAGGAAGGAAGTTTCAGTTATGATGCTCTTATCAGAGGGAAGCTTTGACAGAGTCTGTGCCAATGTGGTTAGTGATTGCGGGTCACCAATGCTGGAGTGGCCTGCTCTGAATATGAAGTGCTTGGCCTTGAGTGCGTGCATGCTGTTGCTTTAGTTGGGTCTGACGCTCTGTCACCCAATGTCCTGTAGCCTTCCAGGCTCCTCTGTCCATGGAATACTCCAGGCAGAAGTACTGGAATGGGTTGCCATGCTCTCCTCCAAGGGATCTTCCCAACCCAGGGATCAAACCCATGTTTCTTAAGTCTCCTGCACTGGCAGGAGGTTCTTTACTGCTATACCACCTGGGAAACCCTGATGCTGCCCCTGTTTTATGTGCCATGGGTATTATTGATAGTTTAATCTTGAAGTCTCGTAGCAGATCTCCTAATTTTCTGTTCTGGGAAAGATAACTGAGAGTCTCTGCATCAGAGAGAAGGGAGACCTGGGCAGGAGAGGTGGTTAGAAGAGATGAGAAAGGGACAAATAGGAGTTAAATTTCACAAGATAAGAGGCCATCAGCAACAGCTTCACCTTTCACTCCCCTGACCTGTACTTGGCATTTTCTGTACTCTGTTGTGCTTGGGGTTTCCTGACTCCTGTTGTGTGGAGGCTTCCCTGAGAGTAGTGGTCTAGGCCTTTTAGACAGGATAGGTATACGTAGTATTCTTTATTTACGGAGAAATATATTTGCAATGTATTATGGGCCTCATAATAAAAGATTTGTTGCTGAGATCTGTTCTGTTTGAAAGTACCTGAATATAATTTGTATACTATACTTAAACAGCATCCCACAGAAGTATTACCAGTGTCAGGAAATTAATAGCAGTACAGATCATATTTTTCCTTTGGTCTCTTGCCCTGGATATATAGTGTTGTTTTTTTTTTTTCCTTCAAGGTATAGATTAACCATTTACTAGGGAAAAGCATAACATTTTATTGTTGTAAGTTATACATGTTACAGAAACAGAGAGTCATAATCCTTCTTGTTCCACATTGAATTCCAGATGCAACAGATAAGTACCTACATGTGTCAGCCATTCAGAGAGGACCAGGATACAGTCTTGTCTACTAGAGTTGAGAGCCAGTGGAAGATAATAATGAGAGGATCACCCACCCACTTTGTGTCTATTAACAGAAGACAGCATCTGGGCTTTCCGTGAAAGATTGATATTTCTAGTCTGATGGCTCAAGGGAGCAAATCACTTTTCTAGACATTGAGATTGACTGAGAGTCTATTTTTGGGCAGAGAGACTCGCTTCGTTTATGTTACTTTGATATCCTTTCATTGCTTTTGTTTTGGAGGTGGTAGTGGTCACGAGAGAATGGTATGAAAGCAGCAGTACAGGACACTCAGCATTCATGGATAGATTGCGTGGTTGTCCTCCAGCTGCTTGAGGGCTGTTATCCACCCCCGTACCCTAAGGTAAACACCCTGATGAAAAACTTGCAGAATTGATTTCTGAGTTTTAGAAGTGACCTAGTTACTTAAGGTACCATTCAACTTCCTTCTCCTACTTATTTAAGTAGCATTAGTTAATATTTACATGGCACTGTCTATATGTCAGGTACTTTTGTAAGTGCATTACACATATTTAATTCCATGTCTATGGTGCAAATATTATTTTAATCCCTCTTTTATAGACAAAACCAAAGTTAACTGACTTATCCAGGATAACACAGCAAAGGGAGTTTGAGCTGGGTTTTAAACCCAAGAAGTTTGACTCCAAAATCCATGCTCTTAACCAGTAAGCTATGTGAGCAGTTTTTAGCAAAATGAGGTTTTGTGGTGTTTGGGGGAGTGGAGGAGATGAACACATCCCTTGTGTCTAGGGTCATGCCACAGCTAGGTGGCATATGTGTCCCTTCAGTGTAAAACATAGTTGGCAGTGGAACTGGAACATATTGGTAGGAATCCCAGCTCCTACCTTCCTTGGAATCTTCTGATGGTTGCAGAGTAGTGTTGCCTGTGGCTTTCACTGTCCAGTCCTTGATTCTGCAGAGAAGATGGGATTGGCCTGGCCAAGTGCTAGGTGGAGAGTGTGTTTTCAGCCCATTTCATCCAGTACTGTGACAAATGCTTTTGTTTTTTGTTTTCAGTATGATAGTTTGATTTAAGAAATGTTAATGGAAACACATTTCAGATGCCAGTAATTGAAAAAAAAGGTTATTTAATAAAATTGTACTCCGGATTCCTCATGTATGCGGCTGCCCTGAATATTCCACTCCAATGCGAGAATGGTTGCTCTGTGCATTTCAGTATGTTAAAACCATGGCTTGGTTTTGACTTCTGTTCTTTTGTTTTATTCCTAGGAACCCTAAGGACTCTGCAATATGAATAATTCTCTGGAGAACACCATCTCCTTTGAAGAGTACATCCGAGTGAAGGCGCGGTCTGTCCCGCAACACAGGATGAAGGAATTTCTGGACTCACTAGCCTCTAAGGGGCCAGAAGCCCTTCAGGAGTTCCAGCAGACGGCCACCACTACCATGGTGTACCAGCAGGGTGGGAATTGCATTTACACAGACAGCACCGAAGTGGCCGGGTCTTTGCTTGAACTTGCCTGTCCAGTCACCACGAGTGTTCAGCCTCAAACCCAGCCAGAACAGCAGATCCAGGTCCAACAGCCACAGCAGGTTCAGGTAAAGGGGAAATCACTGTTGAGGTGCATTCTACTGAATAGAATTTGCCTTTAGGTTTTTGGTTAGTAGAGGATCACATCTATATACAAATGTGTCAGGTTATTTTCACTAAGAAGAATATTCTGTTTTTCGAAACATATTATATTTTACACAAAGGCTTTCATCGTTAACACTAAAAATATTTGGCACTTCTGTAAACTGAACTTGGCATTTGCTTTGGAGACTTGATCAGTACAGAAATGAAGAGGTCTTCTGGGACTGGATTTGGATATGTCCCAACGGCGTGTGACCAAAGCTTCCCTTCTTGTCTGTGTCACCCTGAGCTGATCAGGAATATAGGAGGGCTCATCTTAGCTCATTGCCAAAAGTAGGATATTTGAAACTTTTTTTTTAATGGAAAGGCTTTTATATTTTAGTGACCTTCATTTAGTTGTATAGTTCCATGACTCAGGTCACCTGTAGATTTCTAGGCCTGCATTTGACATAAGCCTCAAGAAATAATGCTAATTGATAATAAGCTTACTGAAGAAGGAGAAACTTAATACATTTGCTGAGAAGATACAAGTTGTCTTCTTTAGGGAGTCCTTATGTGAACTGACTAACACTTTCACATGTGAAACTGAAAGTCTCCTCCAGTTACAAATGCTGCTTTCTTGCTACTATCTACTGTGGTTGCATATCACTTTGCCCTCGATGATTTCTACCAAGAGAATAGGAAAGGAAGTGGAACATAATGGAGAGGCCGGGTGTGAAGATCTGTGTTTGGTAAGATAGAAGACTTTGCTCCTTAGCAATGTAAGTGGGTGTATTGGAAGGACCTGAGCTTTGGAGTTGCATTTCTGGGTTTAAATTTGACTTGACCTCTTATTTGTTGATATGATCTTAATCTTCGTAGTTCTAGTTTTTTTCATGTGTTGGTAGGGATAAGACCGTTCAGGGAGACTGAATGAGATAGCGGGACAACATCGGGCACATGGAGGGATGAAGTTGTTAATTCTGATCTTTATGAGAAGGGAAGGGTACAGGAAAAGTAAAAAGAGAGGGCCGACTTTTTGGTTTAAGAGATTATTCTAAAAAAAAAGTATTGTGTTATTTACAGCTTGGATCTTTTTCATAAGATTAAAATAGTTTGGAATTTGACTTTAAAGTGTTTCTTGAGACTTTATATTCAAGATGGCTAATTGATATCACCTATTAGCATATCATTGTAATCCAAACCTCTTGTAAATGGACAAAGAAATACAGTAATAAATCCATGAGATAGGTTCCAATATCATGGACTCAGATTTTCCCATTCTTAGTGACTACAAAGATACTTAAAAATTTTTTTTCTATCCGTGCTGGAAAAAAAAATGCCATCAAAAGTCCCACTAAAACTTAACTTTTAGAAATTGTGAGTCACTATATTGTACACCTGTATCTTATAAAATTATATAGTAGCTATACTTCAATAAAAATAATAGGGAATGATTTTTTTTTTTAATCCACTAAATCTAAGAAATTGCCACAAGAGAGGAAGCAAACAGCGTCAGGTGATAGAGGAATTCATGTAGGAGAGAAACTTTTACGAAAGATAGAGCAGTTCTTAGGGTCCCCTAATCTGAGAAGCTGGAACTTCACCAAGGACTTCAGAGCATATTTATATGTCAGTATACATAATGAGTAGATACCAGGTATAGGATGAAAGTGGCTCTGCTGATCAGTGAGGAAAAGATTAAAAGAGTCAGATAAAAAGAAAGCAATGAATTATGAAAAGGCAGTATAGAAAGTTTTTGTGATTTTTAGGTTGTGAAAAGCCTTCCTAAGGAAGAAAGTAAACTCTTAAAATAGCTTTTCTCAATCTCTTTTTACCCTGAAAGAATCTTTGAACTAATTCTGAGGTCTCAGGGAACTCCTGCATAAAAATTAATTGTATATACAGCTCATGGAATTTTAGCTTGATCAGCAGTTGATATAATAATTGAGTAATAATTATCAGTGCTCTTTTGGTAAAATCGTATTTTTTTTTCTGTGTATCTACATTTTGGCTAACTTGTTAGGCTACATTTTATGTGTGGTTCCCTTTCTCACACAGGTCATTGATTTTAATTCAAGTTATTTGTGTAGGTAGAGTAAACCTAATTTTTTCCTTAAAAAATTTTTTTTTCTATTTGAAGGGTTTTTTGTTTTTGTTTATTCAAGTAGTCCTAAAAATCTTACTATAAATTTCTACTGAACAAGTTGCTGAGATATGGTTTGTGGTATATGATATGTGCAATAGCAGTTTTCCCCCCCATATTTAAAATTAAAAATGACCTTTTAGGGTATTCCCTAGAGGTCCAGTGGTTAGGGACTCTGAACTTTCACTGCCAAGGGCCTGAGTTTACTCCCTGGTCAGGAAATTAAGATCCCACACGCTATGCAGTGCAGCCAAAAAAAACCCCGAGTGTCTTAAATATGATGAAAACTTGTTTCTTTAAAAAAAAAAAAAAAAAAGATGATTTGCATAAATATGTGACTAAAGATACAACTTTATGTAATACTGAAAAAACATTTTCTTTCTGGGTGACAGCAGGCTCAGATATGGCCTAGCAATTATAAAATTAATTTATATATATTTTATATTTTGGTTTTTTGATCTCTGTTATAGGTTTATATATTCTTTCTTTAAAGTATAAAGAGTTTACCCAGGGCAGCAGGGTATGAGAGGATAAATTAGTGGGATTTTCTTGACAGTTAATTTGGCAATACTTGTTAAATGTATTAAGTATGCATACGTTTGGCCTTACATTTGTGTTCACAGATAAATGTATGTATAAGGATATTCAGTACTGCATTACTTATAGTAGTGATACTGGGAACAAGTCACTTTCAGTAAAGGAAATGGGAAATAATGATACATCTGTAGTATATTGTCCTGTGTAGCCAGAAGAATGAGGTGGAGCTATGTATGTTGACAAAGTGAGATGTTCAACAGATTGTAGAGTGTTATAAGCAGTTTAGTATCACTGGCTTTTAACATATGTAGAATGTGGTGGTTCTTAAACAGAACACAAAGTAATAAAGACTGAGAGGAATTGAAGGGGTAGGAGACTAAGAAAGAGTTTTTTAATTATTAAATTACTTGATTATTTGAATTATTAAATTATTTGAGTAAACATGAACTTCTTTGTAATTAAAAAAAAAGAAGGTGTTGCTTGGGAATATTTTGCTTTGAACTTGTGTAGGACTGTGGTTTTTTAACCTTTTCTTCTCTTTCCTAGACACCTCCATGTATTTGTGTTTATGTGTAAAGCCCTTTGCTAGATGCTTAGGGACAACATTGAACAAGACGAAGCTTTCTGACCTTGTGGAACATATATTATAGCTGGGAGGGGTAAGATGATACATAAGATTTTAAAAAACTTTGTTATATAGTGATAAATGAAAAAGAGAAAAACAGAGCAGATGCAGGTGGCCAGGGTGAGCCTTAATATGCTGGTGACATTTGAGTTAAGACCAAAGGGAGTTGGTGAATGAGCCATACGGCTATCTTAGGAAAGAGCATTCCGAATCAGAAAGTGCTAAGGTGGGAGCCTGCTCATTTGAAAAAAACAGCAGAATGGCTGTGTAGGTAGAGTGCACCGAGCGAGAGGACGGGACTAGAGAGCTGACGTGTTCACTGAAACAGGGAGCTGAACAGACCTGCCTTCAGTTCAGACGCTAAGACTCTTTGCCCCATAGTATTGTGTCTCAGCCTAACCCTTTTGATAAGAATGTAAAATTATGCCTATATTAACATCATTTGAAATTTCAAAACAATTTATTGCCTTGAGGGCAGAGGCAGTTTTCTAGATTACCTTAAAAAAAAAAGTGATAAAATTAGATTGCTTTTTTAAAACCATCTGTCACCATCCTAGAGAGTTTGTTCTGCCCCCATAAATTTCTCATCTTTCCAGTCTAGAAGCAGCCACATAATGATGAAGTAATTATATCCCTAGAATAGATCTAGTGAATTGATGGGAGACAAAGGTATGTGTCAAAGGTTAATTAGAGTAGTTGTCAGAATAAAACTCACTGTGTCTGTTTAGTCTCTGCTCCTACCACACTCAACATTTTTGGCCCCCAAATGTGTTTGTGGTTTCCTCCACAGTGACCGGTTCTCCACACCAGCTGGCTTGCGTGTAATTCAGTTCTGATACTATTTGCTTGGAGTTGGTGTCAGATCCTCACAAGTTAAGGGATCAGTTTCACACAACTGCCCCCCACCCCCACCCCCAGTTCAGAGTTGCCAGTCCCCAGATGATCTCAGCTGTACTTCTGACTAACGGGCTATAAATTGCGGTTCTTGCTATCCCTCCTTGGGTTTGATGAGTTGCTGGAACAGCTCACAGAAATCAGGGAAACACATTTACCAGTTTATTATATAATTAAGGAAATGATAAAGGATATGGATGAACAGCCAGATAAAGATACACATAGGGTGAGGTTCTGAAGGGTTGTGAACACAGGCGGTTCCTTTGTCATGGAGGTGGGGTATACCACCTTCTCGGCACATGGATACCAACCCAGGAGCTCCCTAAACCTCTTACTTTGGGGATTTTTATGGAGGCTACATCATGTAGGTATGATCGATTAGTAACTCAATTTCTAGCCGCTCTTCCCTTTCTAGAGAAGGGGGGGTGGGGCTGAAAGCATCAAGTTTCTAGTCATAGCTTGGTCTTTGAGGTGAGCCCTCATCCAGGAACCCACCAAGAGTCACCTCATTAGAACATTACATGGTCCTAGCATTTATATTATTACTTCGAAAATTACAAAGGTCTTTGGAGCTCTGACGAGGAATCAGAGAAAAGACCAAAAGTTGTTATTTCTTATTATATCAAGTAGCATATGTTTATTTAAGACAGGGCGGTACTATCTGAAGGCAAAAGGTAGAGCTCTCATGTAAATATCTTAATAGTTTGTACAATACTAGGAAAGGTTTACGTTTCCTGTTGTGGATAGGTCTGCCTGAGCTAGGTGAAAATGGTTCATTTGGAACTTCACGTTCAAGAACCCTCTTGAGTTGGGTACTTCCTGAAGTATCCACGTGGAGTTAAATCTGTGTGCCAGAGAGAAGACCCACTGGTGAATTCTAGGAGTCTGATTCTACTTAGCACCCACAGAACTGCTTGTTTCTTCCCTGCATTTCTCCAGGGAAGGAACTGAGGCTTCAGATAAGGCTGGTTCAGTCTGGTCCTACTCAGTGAAGGATGCTTTGAGGAAGGGGATTTCTCAGCACTTGACTCTCTTGTTGTTAAAAGTAAAGATCTCAAGGTTCATAGATCAAAGTGCAGCTCTTCTTCATTTGTCATCCCAACTTCTTTCCCTCTTCCTCTTTTGCTGTTGCACATTCCCTCTGTGGTGGTATAGTCAGTCCCTAACCCCTCACCCGGAGAAGGCAATGGCACCCTACTCCAGTACTCTTGTCTGGAAAATCCCGTGGACGGAGGAGCCTGGAAGGCTGCAGTCCATGGGGTCGCTGAGGGTCTGACTGAGCGACTTCACTTTCACTTTTCACTTTCATGCATTGGAGAAGGAAGTGGTAGCCCACTCCAGTGTTCCTGCCTGGAGAATCCCAGGGACGGGGGAGCCTGGTGGGCTGCCGTCTGTGGGATCGCACAGAGTTGGACATGACTGAAGTGACTTAGCAGCAGCAGCNATGCAGGTCAGGAAGCAACAGTTAGAACTGGACATGGAACAACAGACTGGTTCCAAATAGGAAAAGGAGTATGTTAAGGCTGTATATTGTCACCCTGCTTATTTAACTTATACTGGAGTACATCATGAGAAACACTGGGCTGGAAGAAGCACAAGCTGGAATCAAGATTGCCGGGAGAAATACCAACCTCAGATATGCAGATGACACCAGCCTTATGGCAAAAAGTGAAGAGGAACTAAAAAGCCACTTGATGAAAGTGAAAGTAGAGAGTGAAAAAGTTGGCTTTAAAGCTCAACGTTCATAAAACGAAGATCATGGCATCTGGTCCCATCACTTCACGGGAAATAGATGGGGAAACAGTAGAAACAGTGTCAGACTTTATTTTGGGGGGCTCCAAAATCACTGCAGATGGTGACTGCAGCCATGAAATTAAAAGACTAAAACTTACTCCTTGGAAGGAAAGTTACGAAAAACCTAGATAGCATATTTAAAAGCAGAGACATTAGTTTGCTAACAAACTATGTCTAGTCTAGTCAAGGCTATGGTTTTTCCAGTGGTTGTGTATGGATGTGAGAGTTGGACTGTGAAGAAGGCTGAGCACCGAAGAATTGATGCTTTTGAGCTGTGGTGTTGGAGAAGACTCCTGAGAGTCCCTTGGACTGCAAAGAGATCCAACCAGTCCATTCTGAAGGAGATCAGCCCTGGGATTTCTTTGAAAGGAATGATGCTAAAGCTGAAACTCCAGTACATTGGCCACCTCGTGTGAAGAGTTGACTCATTGGAAAAGACTCTGATGCTGGGAGGGATTGGGAGCAGGAGGAGAAGGGGACAACAGAGGATGAGATGGCTGGATGGCATCACCAGCTCGATGGACGTGAGTCTGAGTGAACTCCGGGAGTTGGTGATGAACAGGGAGGACTGGCGTGCTGCGATTCATGGGGTCGCAAAGAGTCGGACACGACTGAGCAACTGAACTGAATGAGAACTTAGGATTTACTCTCTTAACTTTCAGGTTCACTATCCAGCAGTGTTAACTAGTTATCATGTAGTACATTATATCCCTAGAACAGAACTTCTCTGGTGGTCCAACAGTGAAGACTCTGTACTTCCAACTCTGGGTGCCTAGGTTCCATCCTTGGTCAGGGGACTAATCCCGCATGCCGTAACTAAGACTTGGTATAGTCAACTAAATAAATAAATCCCTAGTACTTAGTTATCTAGGAAGTGTGTACCTTTTGACCACCTTCATCCAGTTCCTCTTGTCTTTGCCTCTGCCTCAGTAGCCACAAATCTGATCTGTTTTTCTGAGTTTGGTTGGGTTTTTTTTTTTAGGTTTTTGATATATAAATGAGATCATGTGGTATTTGTCTTTTTCTCTCTGATTTATTTCACTTAGCATAATGCCCTCACCATTCATTCATGTTGTCACAGATGACAGCACTTACCCCCTTTTTATGGCTGAATAATATTCATTGTATTGATGGACACTTAAGATTGTTTCCATGTCTTGGCCATTGTAAATAATGCTGCTGTGAATTTGGCAATGCAGATAGCTCTCCAGCAGTTTTTTCATTTCCAGAAAATGTGCATTTCTAACAAATTCCAGGTTGGTGCTGATGGTAATCTGAAGACCACATTCAAACATATCTGAAAAACGTAATATACTCAATCAAAAAAAAAAAATGTAGGAAAGAAGTCATGAAAAAAAATAAAAAAAGTCATGAGATGTTGATGTCTGGCAGAAACCAACAAAATTCTATAAAGCAATTATTCCTTCAATTAAAAAATAAATTTTTTAAAAAGTAATGAGAATAAAAGAAAGAACCAGCTCAGAATTTAAATCTAAATCTTAGGTCTGTATAGAAGACCTAGAATGCAGTCTGTCCAGGTTGAAATAGAAAGTCAGAATGCTCAAGAAGAAAGTAATTAGCATTGTACATACTATGTCATCAAAAGCCCAGATGGATAATAAAGTGTACCTCTTCTGATCAACAGAGGGGAAGAAGAGCAACTGGAAAACTCTGGGAAAGGTGGTGGGGGTTGCTGAATGAGAAGTACAGATTCAGATGTGAAGGGAACTGAAATACAGTGTGATTTATGAGGGGTTGATAGAAGGTAAGAAATAGTGCTTTTTAAAACAATAAAACCAAATTCACCTTCTCCAGAAATGTCCTTCTCCCCCATCAATACATCACTTTCCCAGTACATGCATATCCTTGGGATGGTCTTTTTTCTTTTTGTGTTTCTTTAGAATCACTTCAAATCTAGGCTTAAGTTTCAAACTGCCTTTTTTTTTCTCTTTCATTTTTTGTTAAGGTTTCAGTCTGTCATTTTGTTTTCTGAGACAGTTTACCTACCTTGAAGATAAAACAGTTAATAAAGACAGTATCAGCTCTGAATGTCTGTCTTAGATTTTTGTCTTTTTTCTTTTTCTTTTTAAGAGGAATCTTGTTGGAGCTTCTTAATGTGAAGAAATATTCAAAGTTCAGGTATTCCTTCAGTTTTAATTTCATTTCCTCATAAGTTCAAGTAAAATTTAAAAAACTTTTTTTACTTCACTGACTTTATAGATTTTCATTGTGACTCTGTTCAGTTCAGTTCAGTCGCTCAGTTGTGTCCGACTCTGCGACCCTGTGGACTGCAGCACTCCAGGCTTCCCTGTCCATCGCCAACTCCCGGAGTTTACTCAAACTCGTGTCCATTGAGTTGGTGATGCCATCCAGCCATCTCATCCTCCCACTTTCAGTCTTTCCCAGCATCAGGGTCTTTTCAAATGAGTCAGTTCTTTGCATCAGGTGGCCAAAGTATTGGAGTTTCAGCTTTAGCATCGGTCCTTCCAATGAATATTCAGGGCTGATTTCCTTTAGGATGGACTGGTTGAATCTCCTTGCAGTCCAATGGACTCTCAGGGGTCTTCTCCAACACCACAGTTCAAAAGCATCGATTGTTTGGCACTCAGCTTTGTTTATAGTTCTACTCTCACATCCATACATGACCACTGGAAAAACCATAGCCTTGACTACATGGACCTTTGTTGGCAAAGTAATGTCTGCTTTTTAATATGCTGTCTAGATTGGTCATAACTTTTCTTCCAAGAAACAAGCGTCTTTTAATTTCATAGCTGCAGTCACCCTCTGCAATGATTTTGCAGTGACTCTGTAGTAATTACCTAATCAGATAAAAAGTTATATTTTTATATAAATAAAGATATGAAAGGTATTACAAGTAATATTTAATTTTTTATTGACATGATTCTTAATGGGTAAAGGTTATAAACATATAAGTGATACCCTGTACAGTATGTTGACATTGGTAAGGAAATGTCAGAAAATGCTTTAACTCTTTTAATTTTAAATTCTAACTACTTAGGATATAAAGTAGCATCAGATTATTTTTACCTGTTTGTTCTGATTTGAGTAAATGCCTCATTTGGGTAAATGCCTTCAGTTCCGATTCCTTAGTACTTTGCTAACTTGTTTCTGTTGGAAGATTGAATATTGATAAATGCTTTCTAAGAAAAGTCATTGTAAAGAGATAGAGTAAAATCATTAAGAATATGAACTACAATTCAATGATGATAACCAGATTTTTGAACTTTTGTTCCTAAGCCAGTAATAATATAGTTTAAAAACATACTGTGTATTTAACTCTATAACAGTGATTCTTAAAGAGTAGTTCAGGGACTGGTAGTTCCCAGCACTCTGAAATTTTAATCTCTCTTATAGTGTTGAGTGATTGCTTAAAGTTAAGGCTGTTATTGTTATAAAATGAAGATGTTTATTTGCCTTTTTCTCTCTCATTCTCTCATGAGTGTACAGTGGGGTTTTGCAGAGGCCATGTGTGACGTGTGCACAACAGATTGCAAAAGCAAATACAAAGAGTCTAGCTGTCTTCAATTCAGTCAGCCATTAAAGAGATCTGCAAAGATGTAAAATTTTATGCAACTCGTATTATAAATTTTTTGTTTTGGCAAATAGTTACTCTTCATAAGAGTTTATGATTTATGTTGACATTTATATTGGTTTATATGGTAATTTTTAATGAATTAATATTTTTCTACGTTTCCTACTTTTAATTTCTAATGTAGTAAATATTGCTATCTATAGAAAAGCTCTTTGGGGTCTTCAGTCATTTTTTAAAAGGGTCCTAAGACCAGAAAGCTTGAAAGCAGCTCCTCTTTAGTAATTGGCTTCATACTTTCCTTTATGTCCTTGGTGTAAAGCACTGATTCTCAAACTTCAGCATGCATCAGATTGCTGATCCCATTCCCTAGAGTTTCTGTTTTAATTGTTCCACCTAAAAGTTTATATTTCTGACTAGTTGCATGGGTGATGATGATGTTGGCCTGGAAACTACATTTTGAGACTCACTAGTGTAAAGAAATACTGCTTATGAGGAAGAAAACCAACTTTTTGAACACCTACTATTTGTCAATAAAGAGTATTTCATGCTCATGACCACTCTGTGAGGAGGTAAGCAGGTAGGCCCTTTTTATTGTTCCTCAGGAAACAGAAGCTTCAAGGACTCATAGCCAGGACAGTACAGCAGCATTTCAAGTCAGCTCTCAAGGTCTATGCTCTTTATATAATCTCCTACTTGCCTGTGATTTTTTTTTTTTAATTTAGTCATGGCTTTCTTGATGTGTAATTCTCATATCAGTTCACTCATTTCCATGTAAAGTGTACAACTTCATAGTTTTTAGTCTATTCACAGAGTTGTACAACCATTATCACATCAATTTTAGAACATTCCCATCATCCCAGAAAGAAAGCTTGTAACTTTAGCCATTACTTCATATTTCCCCCAATCCCTATCTCCCGGACAGGCACTAATCTACTTTATTTCTGTAGATCTGCCTATTTTGGACATTCATATAAATGGAATTATACAATATGTCGTCTTTTGTGATTAACTTCATTTGGCATAATGTTTTCAGGGTTCATCTGTGTTGTAGCTTTTTATCTGCATTTTTTTTTCTTTCTAGCCAACATTTTATTGTATGGAAGTACTACATTTTATTTATCCATCAGTTGATGGGTATTTGGGTTGTTTCCACTTTTCACTTACTATAAATAATGCTGTTATTAACATTTATGTCCAAGTTTTTTGTGATTATAGTTTTTATTTCTCTTGAGTATGTACCTAGGAATGCAACTGCTGGGTCATACGGTTTGTTTTTCATATCTTTGTTATATGCTATGTTTAACTTTTTTATGATCTGCCAGACTTTCTAAAGCAGCTATACCAATTTTACATTCCCACCAGCAGTGCGTGAAAATTCCAATTTTTTTTGGTATACGTGCCAACAGTATCTTTTATTCTTAAAAAAATTGTGGTCTTTTTAAACTTTTATTTTTTGACCATGCCACACAGCATGTGGGATCCTAGTTCTTAGACCAGGAATGGAACCAATGCCCACTTCATTGAAGGTCTTGACCACTGAACCACCAGGGAAACCCCTGTTATCTGTTTATTATAGTTGTCCTGGTTGGTTTAAATGGTATCTTTTTTTTGCTTTGCATTTCCCTGACGGTTAATGATGCTGAACAACTTTTCATGTGCTTGCCAGCCATTTTCTTATCTTGAGAGAATTGTCTGTTCAGATCCTTTCCCATTTTCTGTGTATGATGTGAGAAAGAGATCCAGCTTCATTCTTTTTATGTGGACAGCCAATTGTCCCAGCACCATCTTTGGTTATCTTTTGTGATGTATACAATCACTGATCTACCTTCTTATTTTCTACCTTCCTAATTTCTACATGCATTCACAATAATTTAGATAAATGTCTGATGGAAGAATACTGTCTGTTTTAAAATGACATACTATATGTAGCATCTTTTCATGCTATTCTGTATGCTGAAGTACAGCAGTAAGACATGAGCTGCATTATCATAAATGTGTGGTCTGGGATATAGTCACCTTAGTTAGATTAAACGATCAGGAATCGAGTGGCTTCTCCTGTAAAATAAAGGTATCGTAAATAAGCACTCTAAAGAATCATTCATCTGTGCCTGTCTTTTAGCAGCAAAATTAGAGATGTCTCCTAAAGGGATTTCAAGCATTTTGTCTCTACTGTGTTTTGTCTATGGTGGGAGTAGTTTTGATCCTGAGTTGGGAGTTGATTGCCTGTGGGATATATTTCTCTTTCTGACCCTTTAGAACAACGTCCCCACACTTTCAATCACCAACCACATGGATAAACTATTTTTTGAATATACATCTAAGTATATATTTATACATTGTATTCTTGTACTATTATATGAGTATGCAAAAACAAAAGGGGTGACTTTTAAAAAGAAGGTAAGAAATGAGCAAAATTTTGATATTTCTCATGGGATAGTCTTGCGTGCTCTCAGGTGGCTGTGTGTTGCTCTGAACGCAGCATATTCAGAGATTACGGCCTCCCCGGAAGGCTGGGGTATGGCAGCCCCTCCTCCTCACAGTACGCAGGGCTCCTGCCTGAGATCTCTGCCCTTCAGGACTGGGTTCTCCGTGTTGTCCAGTTCACTCACTGCCGCATCTTGTTGCTGCAGGTACAGGTACAGGTACAACAGTCTCCGCAGCAGGTCTCGGCTCAGCAGCTCTCCCCGCAACTCACCGTTCACCAGCCTGCTGAGCAGCCCATCCACGTCCAGGTGCAGATCCAAGGCCAAGCAGCACAGCCGGCAGCCCCCTCCATCCAGACCCCATCTCTGCAGAGCCCCAGCCCTTCGCAGCTGCAGGCGGCCCAGATCCAGGTGCAGCACATGCAGGCGGCCCAGCAGATCCAGGCTCCAGAGATCCCGGAGGAGCACATCCCGCACCAGCAGATCCAGGCTCAGCTGGTGGCTGGCCAGTCTCTTGCTGGGGGTCAGCAGATCCAAATCCAGACTGTGGGTGCCCTTTCCCCACCACCGTCTCAGCAGGGCTCACCTCGGGAAGGGGAGCGGCGGGTTGGCACTGCCAGTGTCCTCCAGCCAGTGAAGAAGCGCAAAGTGGACATGCCCATCACTGTGTCCTACGCCATCTCAGGGCAGCCGGTGGCCACCGTCCTGGCCATTCCGCAGGGCCAGCAGCAGAGTTACGTGTCTTTGAGGCCCGACTTACTGACGGTAGATAGTGCCCACCTGTACAGTGCCACTGGGACCATTACTAGCCCTACAGGAGAAACTTGGACCATACCTGTTTACTCTGCCCAGCCCCGGGGGGACCCTCAGCAGCAGAGCATTACCCACATTGCCATTCCCCAGGAAGCCTACAACGCAGTTCACGTCAGTGGCTCACCCACAGCCCTGGCAGCTGTGAAGCTGGAGGATGACAAGGAGAAGATGGTGGGCACCACGTCTGTAGTGAAAAACTCCCATGAAGAGGTAGTGCAGACCCTTGCAAACTCTCTCTTTCCAGCACAGTTCATGAATGGCAACATCCACATTCCAGTGGCTGTGCAGGCCGTGGCAGGCACATACCAGAATACAGCTCAGACTGTCCATATATGGGACCCCCAGCAGCAGCCACAGCAACAGACCCCCCAGGAACAGACGCCGCCGCCACCTCAGCAGCAGCAGCAGCAGCAGCTCCAGGTTACTTGTTCAGTAAGTGAGAATTAACCTGTAGGGCAGCCTGCCTCCCTGGGGCCCAGAGCCACACTGAACTTGCCTGGCAACCTCTGGCATCTCTGGCTCGTTTACTAGAGTGATGTTGGCCTTGCAGTAGTAATACAATATTTAGTATGTTAATTAGGATTGGGGAGAGGGAACAGGGTGAGGCTATGGAATAGGCAGGCATTCTAGCCTGGTGTCTGGAGGTAAATTAAATGACCAGAAACTGCTTTGGGGGGTAAATGCTTGGAGTGCTTTTTTGTGATCTCTTTTTAGGAAAAGTAAAGTTCTAGGTTGAGACTAATGGGTCACCCCAAGTGTTATTTTTGTCCCAGAAGCTGCTTTCTGCATCGCAAATGAATAGATCTAGTGGAACCTCTTTAGTTGAACACACAGGCTGTAAATTCATTACAGTGGAGAAGCTGTTAAGTTGTCCCTTCTTTAGTGGCCATCTAAAGATGGACTACCCTGGACACAGTATAGGTGAATTAGGAGATCTAAAAGACTTCCTGGTGGGCCCGTTAAAAGTGATTGTCTTTGGGGACTTCCCTGGTAGTCCAGGGGTTAGGACTCTGTGCTTCCACTGCAGGTGGCATGAGAACTGAAGTCCTCTAGCCTTGTAGCATGGCCAAAAAAAGAAAAAAGTGATCATCTTTGGGACTCTTAAATAAGTGACCTTTACAAGTGGGACGTTCCAACGATATTTTTATGTTCCTTAAAAATACTAAGTCATGGTTAATGAGTTTCCTGTCATGGCACCTATGTTGAGCTAAGTTTTCTAACTTTTTCTTTTGAAATGATTTTAGATTTATAGATAAGTTGCTAAAATAGAACTGTCGACATTTTAATTTTAAAATTGCTTGACTCTTTTTGCTAATTGTTAGTCTTCTTCAGGCTGTCACAGATCCACCTTTGAAGACTGTGGCACCCCACTCCAGTACTCTTGCCTGGAAAATCCCATGGACAGGGGAGCCTGGTGGGCTGCAGTCCACGGGGTCGCTAAGAGTCGGACAAGACTGAGCGACTTCACTTTCACTTTTCACTTTCATGCATTGGAGAAGGAAATGGCAACCCACTCCAGTGTTCTTGCCTGGAGCATCCCAGGGACAGGGGAGCCTGGTGGGCTGCCGTCTCTAGGGTCACACAGAGTCGGACACGACTGAAGCGACTTAGTAGCAACAGCAGCAGTAAAGTTTCTGGTCCCTTGTCTAGCAGGCATTTAGACTAGATGGAGAGCCTCTGGTCTCGTGAGACTGCTGAAGGCAGCGTGCCTCAGCACAGGTGCTCTGGGAGTGCACGTGAGGAAGCTGGCACAAACAAACACTGGTAGACCAGGGGCCACACTCAGAGACTCAAGCCGGAAATGACTGGGTAAGCAGAAGCTGACCAAGCGGTTTCATAGAGGCAACAGTGTAGTAATCTTAGGTGACTTTATTAAGGACCTATTAAAATCCAGCTGTCAGGCCTAGGAGTAGAATAGGACAGTCATTGCTTCAGGTGGCTGAGAATCTGGTGGAAGTAAGAACGCATGGTTTCTGTTTCTTTATAAACTCTTTATAGAGCAACATAACCAAGTGTGAATGTATACTACTCACACAAAAGTCAGGCTGGGAATTCAGAAATCATTCTGGGTTAAAACAGAAGCATCTTTGTGGAAAAACTGGCATTTGATCTCTCGTTTATAGCTTGGATTGACAGAATGGAGCAGCATGAATGCAGAGCTAGGTGTGGGCACAGGGGTGTGCCTAGGTTAACATGAGAGGAGGGAAAACTGTAGGAGAGGAGTCAGTGGAGGGGGCAAAGGGGCTGTCTTCCGAAGTGAAGAGTTGGTATGGTCTGTGGTGGGAAAAATCTCCAGAATCCTGCCTGAGTGATGGTACTCAGAAGAATCAGATAGTGTTGTGTGGAACAGATGTGCGTGTAGGAGAGACCGCCCAGAGACTTGTCAGGCGCACTGTGCTGAGCCTCGGCCTCTCCTCCGCTCTCCTGGGCCTGGTGATCTGGTTTGCAGTTCAGGGCTCTTTTGTTGCTCAGTGGGCTCTGCTAGTAATTTGCACATCTGGGCCCTTCAACTGGGAAATCTTTTTCTAGAGTCCATTTTAGTAAGGCTGCACTCTTCATGTTCTTCAGAGGCGGTATCTCCTTTAGCAAAGGAGACACACATGTCCCTTTATAGGGACATACATCAAGGATTATTGCCAGAAAAAGAAATATTGGGAAGAACGCCCATCATGCAGGAAAGATTAGCTTGCCCATTTACACACAGATATCCCTCTGCTTCCCTTATCGGGCTCTGTTCTAGGTTTTGGGGATCAGAGACGAATAAGACAGCCTCTGCCTTTGGAGCCCTCATAGCCCATGTGAAGATAATCGTGCTGTGATGTGAGTTGAACCCTAGGGAGAGCTGATGTGTTCCTTCACCTGGCATACCCTTTTTGAAAGTTTTTTTTATAACTTGTCTTTAAAACCAAATTTGTGGCAAAACCTCCCTCCCTTGACCTCACACCCACCTCCGTCTGTTCCCGTTTCTCCGCTTCGCTTTAGTCCCAGTTTCACAAGCATTATCTGTACAGGCTGTCTCTGCTTGCTGACCAGTTTCTCTTCCAGCTCATGACCAGGTCTGCTCTTGTCAAGGTCATTGTTGACCTACCTCCCCATGGCCAGATCCAGCAGGCATGTCTGTTTTTATCTCACTCACAGCAACACACAGCAGAGCAGACCAAGCCTGCCTTCTTGAAACTCTCCTCTGGACTTCTGTGTTATTTCCTCCTACCCTATTGGTTATTTGTCCTTCTCAGGAGACTTTGCTGAAGCCTCCATCTCTGTCTGAACCATACATGTTGGTGTTTCTCAGAGCTCAGTACTAATGCTCTTTTCTCCCCTAGGGGATTTCTGTCCATTGCCATGATTTTCAGAATCCTCTAGATGACTGCTTCAGAAGGTGATAATCACTGACACCTTCTGCCAGGCACTGTCCATAGTGTTACATGTAATAACTTTTAATTCTCACACCAACCTTAAGAGGTATGTACTACTATCTCCATTTTACAAATGAAGAAACTGAGGTACAGAGATTAAAGTCACCTTTTAGCAAGTGGCAGAGTTGACATTCAGCCTTGGATAGGTGGGCTCCTAAGCCCATGTCTTAACCTGTGTGCAGTCCATGTACTGACACACAGCTCTTTATCCCTAGACCGTACCTTTGCCCTTCAGACCCTTTCAGCCCACTTATTATTTACCTGCATTTGTTAAAGATATCTCAGCTCTTCATCAGCATCTCCTCTACCACTATCAAAAACTATTCATCTCAGAAAATGATACTGTCATCTACCTAGTTATGTAAGCCAGAGACCCAGAGTCCTTGAGTCTGTGTTCCCTTCCTCCTCACAGTCAGTTCATCAACAAGCCATGTTGGTTCTGCCACCAAACTCAGAATCTCTTAAATCGTTTCACTGCCACCATCCTGGTCTTGGCCACCAGCACCTACTTCCACTATTCCATTTTCTATAGATCAAGAGTAATATTCTTAAAATGTAGGATTATGTCACTAACCAACTCTTTAAGGGCTCCATTGTAAATAGGAAAAACTCTACACCAGGGGTGCGCTTGCATCAGTAGTTTTTAACCTAGATGAAACTTCTATTTCCCCTACCCACGATAGACATTTGAATGTGTGTGGAAGAATTTTGGTTGTCAAGGTGGTTGGGAGTGTTACGTTTAGTGAGTGGGGCCACGCTGAAGAGAATCTGGCCGCTAAGACAGAGAAGCATGGCTCTCATCTGATCCTGTCGGCTCCTAGATTTCCTACTTGGGTAGATAGTGTTGCCATTGAACAACAGGGAGGAAAGTCTGAGGAGAATACTTCTGGGTGGGCAAAGTGATGAATTCTCTCTCTAGATAGTAGTTTGAGGTGGCTTTGCGATGTTCAGTCGGAGATACACAGTACCCATTGAGTATATTAAGGCGTGGTCTAGCTCAGAGGCACATAGTTAGCAGTCATTTCCACAAACATGGAGATCCTAATGGCAAGTGTTGGAGACTCACCAAGAAGAATGGTGGCTGAACTGAGAAGTGTGTCTGGAGGGGAGTTCCAGGGTTGACAGACATTTAAGAGTCTGGCACTGATATTTGTTTATCTCCTTGTTTAATAATGTATCTTGTATCAAAGCTAGTGGGATAGTTTTTATTTTTATTGATTGTTAAGCAAATATATGTGTCATATATTCATTGTTTAGCCTTCAAGTCGAATGATATGGCGTTTTTCAGCCCTTCAGGTAGGCCCTGGCATAGGAAATTGTTCAAGGGAATTTGTTTTACAATGTAGACAGGTTTGTGAGACCCAAGAACCCATGCTTTGTATCTGTGTTGGTGTCTGTCCTGCCTGATGGGGACTGTGATTGAGGGTCATGGACATTCTCTGTCCTTTTGTCCTCGAAGTTTGGCTCTCAGACCGTTGAGAGTGGGACTGCTCTTGCTTTGGAGGTGGGAAGCTCAACGGTGCTTCCTGTCTTCAGAAAATGTCCTTATGAGCCAAAGCTGTATTATTGAGAAGAAACATGATGATTCTCAGCCACGACTGGACGGTAGAATAACCGAGAGAGCTTTTAAAAGTACCGATGGCAGGCCGCCACCTTAGACCAAGTAAATCAGGACCCCTAGGGACAAGGCCCAGGCATGGATATTTTTTAAAAGCAGCCCAGATGATTTTAAGGTGCAACTAAGTTTAACAGTCTGGACACTTGGTACAGAAAGTGTAGTCTGAAGACCAGCTCCCTTCCTTGGGGGTTACTTAGAAATGCAGAATCTCAGGTCCCACCTCAGATCTGTCTAATCAGAATCCACGTTTTTAATAAAATTTATTTGCACATTGTAGTTGATGAGCAGTGCTTTGCGCCAGTAGCTCTGGGCAGTGACTAAACATTAGAATTGCCTTTTTGCATGGGAAGATTTTAAAAAGACTGGTACCTAAAAAGAGATTCTGGGGTGGAGCTCAGGTATTGGTGTTTTAAAATAAGAGATTCAAAAGTACAGTTAAGATTAAGAAGCTTTAAAAAAAAAAAAAAGATTAAGAAGCTTTGCACTAGCATTTGCTGTCTCTGAAATAAAGAACAGGACTCCAGAGTTTAGGAGAGCAAGCAGAAGAGTAGCTTTTTAGTTGAAAGAGTTATAGATAGCACTTTTCTGGCAGTTTTGTCAAACGACTATTGACACATTTTGATGATTTCTCTCTCATAGGCTCAAACTGTCCAGGTTGCTGAAGTTGAACCCCAGTCACAGCCACAGCCTTCACCAGAACTTCTGCTTCCAAATTCTCTGAAGCCAGAAGAAGGGCTTGAAGTGTGGAAAAACTGGGCACAGACCAAGAATGCTGAGCTTGAGAAGGATGCTCAGAACAGACTGGCACCCATTGGGAGTAAGTGTTTGGGAGGGCAGGGGGCTGGGCTCTGTGTGAACTGCAGTGGCACCGAAGCAGCAGGAGGATGGATGGCAGGAAAGTGTATCCCTTGGCTCTGGGCACTTGGGCGCTCCATCTGAAACAGTGTGCTGAATCCAAGACAGGAGGCAGGCTGGACCTGCTGTAAACAAGCAGGATTGGTGGGTTGTGCCCAAGATCAGGCATTTTTGTACATACGTATTTCTGGGGCAGAGACTTCTGGGAGGAGATAGGAACTAGTGAGTGTTCTTAGGGCCCCTCTTAACTTAGCATTATCCTCATACTTCTCATATTACAGAGGGTGGGTTTTGTGTTGTTGCTTTCATTTCTTGGCCCTAATAATTGGCGGATATGTGAGATGGGAAGGGAACCCTTTTAGTAATAGGGCAAAGGATTATTGTCTTTGTAGGCTAGTTTTGTTCACAGATTCAAGTGATTGTTTTCACCTAGCACCTTGATGGGTGGTGTCTGCTCTGTAACCTCCTTCCAGGGATATGAGAAACCAGGAAGGAAATGACTGTTGCCAGGACCCTCACTGACCTTTGGGACTTATGTTGTAGGGCGTCAGTTGCTACGGTTCCAGGAAGATCTCATCTCTTCTGCTGTGGCTGAGTTGAATTATGGGCTCTGTCTGATGACACGGGAAGCTCGAAATGGAGAAGGTGACCCCTATGACCCAGATGTGCTGTACTATATTTTCCTGTGTATTCAAAAGGTAGGGAACAGAGCTGCATAGGAACCTGTTTGCCTTGTGTTCCCATTGGGTATTTGCTGCGTAGTCAATAATATGTCAAAAGTGGTAACAATAAAGATACTCTCTTCCAACTATATAATGAGGTTTTAAATGTACATTTCTTAAAAATTGGAAATGTTTTTAAATGTACATTTTATTTTTAAATTGGAAAAGATCTACATGTTCACTTTAGAAAATCAGATAATAAAATAATCCCTCCATCTGGAGAAGTGTTTGTTAAAATATATGATATATTACATTAGAGACTTTTTAAAAAAATCATGAAACATTTATGTAACACATTTTGTTAAAGTAAACATCTAGTTTGCAGAAAAGCAATTTTTCCAGAACAGTCTGGTGCTGACATATAGTTCATTTTCTCATTGTTTCCTGAATTAATGCAAAATAATTATTTGAAAGAGTCTAGCTAAAATATAAAACTGTAGTTAGGTTTTCAGGATATCTAAGATGAAGATGAACAGGGAGATTAATTTTAGGACCAGCAGTTTCAGAGACCAGATGGGGATTTTTCTAGTGTTTGAATGCTATTGTAGAGAAGCCCATGGTGTGATGGAAGAACACTTGCTGACTGGGACTCACCCTGTTTCTTAGGCCTGAGAAAAACCCATCTCCCATTTTGTTAGTCTTTCTTAGCAGTCACTGGGAGCACTGGGTGAATTAGTGTATGTGCTTTGTCTCATTCCATACTCTCTCTCTCATGCAAGGCAGGCGTAGTCATCTCCATTTACAAACAAGGACACTGAGCCCCCAAAGTTACAAGACTCACATGAGTTACATAACTTAAACCGTAACTAGTAAGAGACCGGCCCTGGAGCCTGCCTGCATCATGCTTTTTTGCTACCATAAGATAGTGCCTTGCTTAGGTGAAGTAGCATTCACGAAATCTGCTCCATTGGCCAACTCTCAAGAGTGTTGTGAGAGTTAGTTCCCATCCTGAAGTACGCTGTGGAAGTGCTGCACACTGGGCGGTTCTGACTCAGTGTGCTGGTTTGTTAATGGGGGACGAATGGGTAGGGAGACCTGAGGGTACTGCTCGAAAATTGTTTGCTTCCCTCAACATCTTGTCAGGAGTCTACCAACAGCTTTTATTGATTATTTTCCTTTTAGTATCTTTTTGAGAACGGACGGGTTGATGACATTTTCTCCGATCTTTATTATGTTCGATTCACGGAGTGGCTGCATGAAGTTCTGAAGGACGTTCAGCCCCGAGTCACTCCACTTGGTAAGAATCTTCCTAGTCCTTGGATGTCTTTTGAACCTGGGTTTAAAAAAGATGAGCTGCTTGTGTGGTTTGCTGTGATAATAGCATGTGGGTGAGGAGGCTGTAAATCACAGGCCCCAGTGTCGGTCTCTGTGCTGCTTGGCCCAGTATGGAGGGGCATGGCTCACCAGGGCTGTTTATTATAATTTTTTTTAAATAATATATTCTTTAAGAGCAGTTTTAGGTTTACAGGAAAACTGAGTGGAATATACAAGGAATCCCATGTATTCCATCACACTGTGTCTCCCCTGTTATTAGTATCTTGTATTAGTGTAGTATATTTGTTAACATCGAGGAGCCAACATTTGATACCTTATTGTTAACTTAAGTCTGTAGTTTACATTAGAGTTCACACCCTTCTGTTGTATATTCTGTGGCTTTTGACAGTGTGTAATGACATATACCTACAATTCAGTATCACATACAAGTTTTGCTGCCCTCAAATCCCCAGGGTTCCACTTAATTCGTCCCTCCCTTTATCCCCCTGAATCTCTGGCAACCTCTGATCTATTTCAGTGTCTCCATAGTTTTGCCTTGTTCAGAATGTCATATAGTTAGAATACTTTAGTATTAATTTCTTTCACTTAGCAATATACAGTTAATGTTCCTGCATGTCTTTTCATGGCTCTTTATTGCTGAGAAGTATTCCATTTTATGAATGTGCCACAGTTTGTTTATCTGTTCATCAATTAAAGGACATTTTGGTTGCTTCCATGTTTTGGCAGTTTATAAATAAAGCAGCTGTAAACATTGTGTGCAGGTCTTTGGTGAAAGAATAGACAGATCCATGGGACAGCATATAGAGTCTAGAAATAAAGCCACATGAGTATAATGAATTTATCTTTGACTAAGGGGCAAAGGCAGTTAAATGGAGAAAGGATAGTCCTTTTTTCTTTTTCTCTGTTTTTTGGCTTTACTCTGCAGCTCATGGGATCTTAGTTCCCTGACCAGGGATTCAACCCGGGCCATGTAGTGAAAGTGTCAAGTCCTAACCACTGAGCCTCCAGGAAATTCCCAGGATGGTCTTTTCAACTAACACTACTGGAACAGCTGGACAACCACATTGAAAAAAAAAAAAGAATCATAGACCCAAATGTAAAACTATAAAACTCCTAGAAGGTAAAATAGAAACTCTAGGTGACGTTAGGTCTGGTGGTAATTTTGTAGGTACAACATAAAAAGAATAATGTATGAAAGGAAAAAAATTGGTAAGTTGAACTTTATTAAAAATTAAAAAGCAAAACCTTATGCTCTCTGAAAGGCATTATTAAGAGAATGAAAGACAAGCCACAAACTGGGAGGAAATCTTGACAAAACACATACCAGATAAAGGGCTGATATCCAAAATTTATAAAGAACTTTTAACAGTCAACAATAACAAAACAAAGAAAGAACCTTTGCCTATTTTTTAATCTGAACACATGATTCACCAAAGAAGGTGGCAGATAAGTATATGAAAAGATATGTATCATCAGTCAGTTGCAAATTAAAACAAGTGATGGGAGTTCCCGGTTGCCTAATGGTTAGATTTCGATGCTTTCACTGCTGTGGCCTGGGTTCAGTCTCCGGTCGGGGAACTGAGATTCAGCAAGTGGCTTGCATAAATATTGATACATATGTGCTGACATACATGGGTACAGTGATATATCAATATCATTATATACCTGTTAGAATGGCTGAATTCCCAAACATGTTACCTTAGGATGCACCAGTCATGCCGCTGCTTCTTTACCCAGATGACGTAAAAACTTATGTCCACACAAGTATCTGAGTTTTAATCCTGGCTCTGCCATTTAATGAAGTGTATACTGATTAAGTTTTTTAAAATGAGATAAAATTGACATAGCAGTTTCAGGTGTATAACAGTGACTTGACACAGTTGGTGTATACTGTGAAATGATTTAGTCTAGTTATCATCTGTCATCATAATTACTGCTTAAGTGTTAAAAAAAAGTATCATTTAAACAAATGCCTTTTGAGTGCCTACTATGTTCCAGGCAGTTCCAGGTGTAGATTATACAATTCAGTAGTGAAAAAATGAAGTTTGCAGTCTAATATGGGGAGACTGTATAAATAATCAAGTCAATTAACGATAAGTACTCCGAAGGACAAGGCACAGAGAATGGAAAGTGTTAAGGGCGTTAGGAAGGAAGCCTCTCTAAGGATATATCATTAGAACAGACACCTGAGTAAGTGAATTTCTGTACATGATTTGCGGATTTTCAGACCAAGTGTGGCTGTATAAAATTCATTTTTTAAAAGTTTTGTTAAGGAAATTTCAAACACATATAAAAATAAGCAGAACAGAATAATGGCATTCCCACATACCCATGGCAAATCTCGTTCCATTTATACATTATCTGTTTCCCCCTCCTGTATTATTTTGAAGTAAATCCCAGACACTTTATCCATAAATATTTTAGCATAAAATTGATGTACCACAATGCCATTATTTTACTTTTTTAGAAAAAGAATAGTCACAATGTCATCAAAATCTCCCCTTTTTCACATTTCCAATTGTCCCATAAATGTCACTTTTTTTTTGTTTGAGTCAAGGTGCAAATAAGGTCCACACATTGAAATTGCATAGATATCTTTTAATGTTTAGTTTTAATCTTAATTTAACTAACTTCTAATTAAATTCAAAAATAAACTTATTTTTCTTGCAGTTTATTTATGGAAGAAATGAGGCTTTTAAATTATTACAGTCTATGTTTTGCTATTAATATCTCCATGCTGTAACTTAACATATTCTTCTGTCCCCTGTATTTACAGTTTATTGGTAGTTGCATATAAAGACTTGCTAAATCAGGTTTTGGTTTTTCTGTGTGTTTTCTTCTTGGCAGGGTTACACCATAGGTGGGTGCCCATGATGTCTGGATCATTAGTTCACTAGGAGTTGCAAGCATTGGTATTCTGATATTATTACTTGTTTATTAGCTGAAATACAAACAGAAAATTCCCCTCATCAGCTCTTTGATTTCCTAAGTGTAGAGATTATATAGAAGCAGGAGGATGAGGGCTTATTTCTTCTCCTTTGTTTAGCAGCTTTGACAGTAATGAGTTGGTTTACCAGCTTCATCTGGGATTTCTTTTGTTTGTTTGTTTAAAGAATCATTGTGAGCAAGTTAATTTAAACATATTTAATGATTCCAAAAAAAAAAACATATAATGATTCAATTCATTGCACTTAGTGTCTTTAATGGTGTACAGATTGTTCTGTCTGGCCATATGGAGCCTGTTTAAATTGGCTCTTAAGTCTGTTTGGCATGACCCTACTTCCTTGATTTCTGGTTCACCAAAAATGTTCCAGGCTTATCCTGGCCATTTTCTGTCTCCCAGTGTGGACTCAGTCAGCTCTCCATGGAGGCTGGTTCCTTTCAGTGTTAAATGGTATTTCATTACCACCATCTGGGTGGTAGGGATGCTCATTGCTTCTTGGGTTGGTCATAGTTTCTAGGTAGAACTACAAAAATAAATATAAAATAGAACATTTTGATACTTTATAGTTCAGATTCAGAACTGTGAGGCTTTTATATGTTGTTTCTATCTAACTCCTGTTGCCCACGCTAGGAGTTCTGATTTTCAGATACTGAAGTTCACTTTAAGTTGTGCTGTTAAGAAGTGATTAAAGGTAGGGAAGTGACAAGGTGGCAGAAAGAACCCAGAGAAAATAGAGCAATGCTAAATGTATGCCTGGACCATTCCTAGGGCTAGCCTTCCCCAAGGAAAGCATCTTCTGTCACTCATCCTGCTTAAGATTGGTCTGAGACTAAGGAAGATCCCCTGGAGAAGGAAATGGCAGTCCTCTCCAGTATTCTTGCCTGGGAGATCCCATGCACAGAGGAACCTGGTGGGCCACAGTCCTTGGGGTCGCAGAGTCGGACACAACTTCATGACTAAACAGCAGCAGCGAGGAAGTTTATCTTATTGCCATTGGGCCGCAGAATAAAAGAGTAGAGGCAGGCAAGCCGTAAAGAGGTGGAAGAGCGCTAATGAAATCAGAGGGCCATGTTTGTCAAGACCAGAGAAAAGGAATGTATTGGGCAGAACATGTTTTCCCCTGCTTCTAGAAAGTGCCACCCTTGCTTCCTGCCTGGAGAATCCTGAAACTCCTGTCGGAGAATGCTGGTGTTTACTGCTGTTTCACCATGTCCTCAGTGCCTGGTACACACACACTTGGACATTGACTGTTTTATGAACACATGAAGGGGGCTTGGTGATCAACCTGTGTCATCTTTGGTATAGACCTGTGTGTCCAGAGCTCTTGATCAAACCACTGCCTTTGTCCCTGTCCAGCTTTCAGTTAGCTCATGAAAGTAAAACCTGCCCTGTGGGGTAAACCTATCAGGGATCTGAATATCATCCTCCTCTATTTCCAGAGGGGGATGAGAATGGATGACATAGAGGTTTAACAAAGACAAACAGGGGCATGTATACCAGTTCTTTGGGCCCTCGTCTGGACACCTTGGAAACTATGATGAAAGCTCTCTATGTTCTTTTCAGAGAAGGTTGCATATGTGCAGAGGTTGATTTATACTTTGGGGTGTTGCAAGCTTTCTGAGGGATGTCCTGTTACCTGATATTAACCTGGGATTAGAGGAAGAATTAACATCCAGTGAGAGCGATAATGGAGGGCCGGGGTTCTCAAAGTGTGGTGTTAGGAACTTGTTGAAAACACACATTTTCGGGTCCTCCCCCAGAAGCTTGGGTTGGGACTCAGCTGTTTGTGTTTTAACAAGCTTTCCAGATGATTCTGCTATATCCCAGGAAGACTTCTCCAGTTAAACTTGTACTCCCGTGTGGTGCTCGCTGTGCCTCGTGCCTCCCATCCCGCCACCCTCTTGTTGTAGCAGTACTCTATTCCTCCTAGGCTATGTCCTGCCCAGCCACGTGACTGAGGAGATGCTGTGGGAGTGCAAGCAGCTCGGGGCTCACTCCCCTTCCACCCTGCTGACCACCCTCATGTTCTTTAACACCAAGTAAGTGTTCCAGAGGCTCCATGCTTAGCCACTGCTGGCGTCCGCCCAATGAAGAGGGTAGAAACTATCCAGATGGACTTCTGAGATCCTTTGACATGCTTGAGAGCTTTGGGCTAGTGAAGCCCTCCACCCTACTTGGCTACATTTTGTGTGGCGACCAGTAAGGCAGATAGCCTTGCCAGGTCCCTCCCATCAGTCTTTATGAGACTCCTCCACTGGACAGTGTATTTGGGTGTGGGCCTGCCCAGATTCTGGGAATGTGGGCAGCGGCTCCTCTCAAGCAGCGATGGCAGAGGGTAAGTCATGGTCTCCTCCTGGCACCCCTCCCTTTGCCTTGCTTTCGCTTGTGGTGCAGATACTTCCTGTTGAAGACAGTGGACCAGCACATGAAGCTGGCCTTCTCCAAGGTCTTACGACAGACAAAGAAGAACCCCTCTAATCCCAAGGATAAAAGCACGAGTATTCGATACCTGAAGGCACTTGGGATACACCAGACTGGCCAGAAAGGTAGGGAAGGAGGCAGGGGTTGCAGAAACAGGTGCTACTAGTTCTGCCCAGCCCTCATGCCTGGGGCGCTAGTGACAAGTGTGAGGATGGGGATTTGCGGATAGGAATGCTCCCTTCCCTTCTTCCCAGTCACTGACTTCAAACTCTTGTAGAAGCAGAGATGCCCCAGAAATGATAGCTGCCTTTTCCTTTCATATTCACCTCTCATGCCTCATGCCCTTTTCTTTCCTAGTTGGGATGGCTGAAAGCCTGAGGTTCCTAATCTGAGCCTAAGTAAAGGCAGTCTGATGCCGTGTCTGTGGTGGGGGGTATGTTTTATAGTTACAGATGACATGTATGCAGAGCAGACGGAAAATCCAGAGAACCCACTGAGATGCCCAATCAAGCTCTACGATTTCTACCTCTTTAAATGGTGAGGAGGCTGTGTGACTAGGGGTGTGGGTGTGGGTATCTGCGTGCCTGTGGGTGTGTGCATGTGTGTATCTGCGTGTGGGTGTGTGTGAGCACGTGTACTCACAGAAGCATTCTCAGTTCCCAGGAGAAGTAAAAGCAGATTTCCAAAAGGCTAAATATAGAAGCACACTTACTGGTTTTCCCAAAGCATGTGCCCAGGGCTGCTCCCTGATGGTCTACTTTGATGGAGAGGGGGTGAAGGTCAAGGGAGGAAGGTACAGAGAGGCTGCCTCTGTCACATATTGAGCATATTGCCCTGTGTTTTCCTGGCCTTGACCTTTGGTCACTACACCGTAGGTCTAGGGGAGATCCTCTCCTTGGCTTTTGCTCTCTCTTGCTTCTGCAGTTGGGCATATCATCCTCACAACACTGCCAGCAGATCTTTCAACATGGTAGGTCTTACTTTGTTACTTAGATGAAAACCTTCAGTGGTTTCCTTTTATTTTACAAAGACAGACAGTAATCCTAATTACTGACCTAATTACCAACAGGGCCTTTCATGCACGTTCCCTTGCTAACCTCTTGTCCTCATAGCTCTTGGCTCTCGAGTCACACTGCTTTTCT
>SJYQ01104567.1:14592-28876 GCA_006410935.1 Redunca redunca
ATACATGGAGTACATATAAAATTTAATTTCATATTATGCTATTTGGTCATAAGCTTTACTAATCTAAAATTTCCTAAAATTTCTTATACAAAATTGCCTCAAACTCATAGAAAGGAATTAATAATATTGACACCACAAGTTTATTAAAGAAGAGTTTTTGCTTTTACTGTTATAGGATATACCTCTTCTCTAAATCTAGTATGTTTTGATTTCTAACCAGGAAGGAAATTTTATCAGGGATGTAGAATCAAATAGATAGATGCTCATCTAACACTTTCCCCATGGAATCTCTTTAGTCTACTAAAATATGAAAGAAACATGTGATAGGAAAGGTATTTTGAAACCTGAAATTTGCACATTTATTCCAACACAAGTCCACCATTTTTGCTCAAAGAAATGTTCCAGCCCTTTTTCTACTGTGGCCTTGTTGATCTAGTAGAAACTAGGAGATTTACTTGTCAAGAAAGGAGAGAATGAAGACAAAGTTTCAGAAAATTAGAGAAAATGAGTGAGGAAACTGGTGGAGAGAAGCAGCTAAGAAGCCACAAAGAGAAGTGGAGACACAAAGAGGAGAAAAAAAGTCAGAGGAGGAAAAATTACAACTGGAGAAATCAAGTCCTCAAACTCACGGGCTAGGGTAGATTTGCCCATGGTAACATGTAGACAGATGTCAGTGGCTGACTCAGGAGAAGTTTAGTCCTTACTTAGTCTTGGGAAGTGGAGAAGGCAATGGCAACCCACTCCAGTTCTCTTGCCTGGAAAATCTTATGGACAGAGGAGGCTGGTAGGCTGCAGTCCATGGGATCGCTAAGAATCAGACACTTCACTTTCACTTTTCACTTTCATGCATTGGAGAAGGAAATGGCAACCCACTCCAGTCATCTTGCCTGGAGAATCCCAGGGACAGGGGAGCCCGGTGGGCTGCCATCCATGGGATTGCACAGAGTCGGACACGACTGAAGCAACTTAGCAGCAGCAGCAGCAGCAGTCTCGGGAAGATAAGATGGCTCATTGGTCCAGTCAGTACAAGGAGAAAAGCTATGTTTCACCCAAAACTCAAATCACAAACACCTTCTGTCTTCTTGGAAATGACACACATTCTTTTGTTCATATGGCATTGGTCAAAGTTAATTTCAAGGGAAGAAGAGAAATGTAGTCTAGCTTTGGGCTCAGGAAGAAGATAGCTCAGCTGGTAAAGACTCTGCCTGCAATGCAGGAGACCTGGGTTCTATCCCTGGGTTGGGAAGATCCCCTAGAGAAGGGAAAGGCTACCCATTCCAGTATTCTGGCCTGGAGAATCCCATGGACTGTATAGTCTATGGGGTTGCAAAGAGTCAGACACAACTGCACAACTTTCACTTTCAGACACAATTAAGAAGAGATATTTTGGATCTCCCATATAAGCAGCAAGTATCTACAGAGTGGAATTGACTTCCTTGACTTGATGCTACACTCCTGTATTGTTTCTTTCTCAGACTTTGCATTTTCTTTCAAAGGTTTAGTAAAAATAGTATGCACTAGCTTCTTTAATTGCATAAGAAGAGCCAGCTGAGATGATCTTATTTGATAACCCAAAATATTTGATTCCAGCCTTTGAATGATGGCACCTGTATTATCCCGTTCACTCTGCAGGAATTGTGTAACAGAGGATTCTGATGTACCTTTGCTGCAGGGGGCGGTGTGTGTGGGGGGGTGTCACATTACAGTCTCAGCTGACATACTGAGACACCTACATGTCAGGAAGCACAGATGTGTCTGGAGCTTTTAAACCAAAGTGCCAACAGTATGTTCTGCCAATGTCAACAGTGTTGCTGACTGAGGATTAAGGGATATAGCTTAGTCTGTTGTTTTATTGGTGAGGGGAGGATAAACTGGGAGAAGATGCTACAATTTCAAAAGTGGGCCTAGCAAAATTCTGAGAAATCTACTCCTTTGTGTAAAGGGGACTATGGGTCCTGCCCACCTGGAGCTGGGTGGTGTCCAGAGGCTGGCAACAGCTCCTGCTGAAGGACTTCAAAGAAGAAGCGTTTGTGAGCATGTGTCAGAGTTTCAGGTAAGACTTATAATTAACAGAAATGCTCCTGAGAAAGTCAAAGCAAGATTTCCTCTTGGCAGAGAAATAAAAAAAATGTTGGCTAGATATTCATTTTTAGACTTGATACACAAAACGATTCTGATTAGGACTATTGGCATAGTCACAAAGCTGGCTAAAAATGAATGTCCTTTAAAGGGAGAGAGGTGTGTGAATCTCACTTCCCCGAGAGCACGCAATTCCAATCATATCAAAGGCTGCTCAAGCATTTTGCCAGGAATGTGAGGCTTTCCAGGGAGGACTCTTAAACTCATCAAAAGCTGCTGCCTAAATGATTTTCTCTCAGACTTGAGGGAATACCCTGATTTCCTGAAAGTCAAGTTAATATTTCTCTTTCAGGTCATCCACAGATACAAAACTAACACTTGGTCACACTGAGCCAAGTGACATTTCTCTTAGGATCCCACTAAGTAATCACACACATAAAAGGAAAAGCTATTTGGAAACTAAGTGAATGAAAAATCTTTAAAAGTTCCACAAATATTAGTAAAAGTTTAAGACATCTAAAGCATCTATGTGTAAGTTATACCATCTGCCACAAACACAGTCTGTATCCCACTGTTCTTTCATAAACTAGTGAGTTTTGCATTATCGTGCCCATCTCGTGGCTATAATTTTAAAATGAAAGCTATTAGATCCCTGTTTGCTATCCTTGTATGTTTCTGTATGTCTGTGTGCATACATTATCAGTATACAATATCATGTGTGTCTTAAAACTTTAAGATTCATTGTGAGAATTTCTGTTCTGCAAAGTAAATTTTTAAAAAGCCTTCTATGGTCAACCACTTTTCTTGCTGCACTTACACAAATAATTTGTTGCTGTTGTTGTTCAGTCACTAAGTCATGTCCGACTTTTGTGACCCCATGAACTGCAGCAGACCAGGCTTCCCTGTCCATCACTATCTCCCAGAGTTTGCTCAAATTCATGCCCATTGAGTTGGTGATGCTACCTAACCATCCCATCCTCTGCCGCCCCTTTCTCCTTTTGTCTTCAATCTTTCCCAGCATCAGGGTCTTTTCCAGTGAGCCAGTTCTTTGCATCAGGTAGCCAGAGTATTGCAGCTTCAGCTTCAGCATCAGTCCTTCCAGTGAATATTCAGGATTGATTTTATTTAGGATTGACAGGTTTGATCCCCTTGCTGTCCAAGAGACTCTCAAGAGTCTTAGTATGACTGCCTGTGCCCTGTCTGACATTCAGTGGCATCCCTGGCTTCTACCCATTAGATGCCAGTAGCACCTCCCAGTTGTAACAACATAAAACATCTCCAGACATCTCCAGACAGTTCTGGGGAGGTGGGGGGGGGGGGGGTTGTGTGCAAAATCGCTTCTGTTACACTTGAAAGGGACAGATTTAGAGATTTATTATGAATGGCTTCTTGGGGGACAAAGCATTGAAGTTAAAACCTGAGTGTTCTAGGCAGAGAGAACTACAGGCAAACACCCAGGAAGGCAAGACAGATAAAGGTATGATAAAGGTGCATGCTTTGTAACGGCAGGTGTTAAAGTATGAGAGGAGAAAGGGTGAAAGCTGGAGATGAGGCACCTGCAGGAATGCAGGAGCGAGGGCAGGAACGCCTGTGTAAGTCCCACTAGGAATTTAAACTCTATGCTAACGGTGGCAATGAATTATAGAAAGGACTTTTGACAGGGACAATAGTAACATCAGCAGATCTGTATTTCAGCTTCATCATCCCAAATGCAGGGCTCTCAATGAATTGCAGGGAAATGAGACTATAGGTAGTGAAGCTTAACAAGGGAGTTGAGGAGGTGAATTGATATGAAATGGTGATGACTCAGGATGCATATTAGCACTGGGCAAGGAGAAACATTTGAGCAAAATTCTAGGGTAGAATCGATAGAGCTTGAATTATACTAATATGGTGTATGAACAAAAGAGTCAAGAAGACAAATCTCTGGGTAGTGGGTATATGATGGACGGTGCTATTTATTGAGGCTAAAGATAGTAGAGGTGTGTGTGGGGGGGTGTGTATACGTTTGTGGGGATTCATTGAGAACACTTTCAGACATGACATAACACAAAGATCTCAGAGAAATTCATACAGATTTGGCAGCAAAATATATGAAAAAGTGAAAGTGTTAGTCACTCAATTGTGTCCAACTCTTTCCAATCCCATGGACTCCTCCACCCATGGGATTCTCCAGGCAAGAATACTGGAGTAGGTTGCCATGCCCTTCTCCAGGGGATCTTCCTGACCCAGGGATCAAACCTGGGTCTCCTACATTGCAGGCAGATTTTTTTTTTTTTTTTAACTATCTGAGCCAAC
The DNA here is from genome assembly GCA_006410935.1 of Redunca redunca. Taxonomy (NCBI): domain Eukaryota; kingdom Metazoa; phylum Chordata; class Mammalia; order Artiodactyla; family Bovidae; genus Redunca; species Redunca redunca. The sequence goes on from SJYQ01104567.1 coordinate 18,970, forward strand.
AGGGAAGCCCAGTATACATATGTCTGGAAAAAAATTCAGGTTGAAAAAAATTACATTTATTCTTCAGTTTTTAAATTAAAATCTTGGAATTTCAGCTTGTGAATCCAGGTCCTTCTAAAGGCAGGAGAGGGAAGAGATTTAAACCCACAGGTTTTATTGGGGAAAGTGGTGTGAGAAGAGAAAACAGAAAGGCAGTTAGAGGCTGGGAGAGTCATCAGGCTGCCAAGCAAGTATGACCCAAGTGAAGAGAGGGAGATAAAGTTGGATGAAAGGGAGCCAACATTCTGTGGGTCTAAGAAAAATTCACTAACATGAGCAGAGAGAGCTGGAGCCCAGATCAGCCGTCGGAGGAGTCCCAGGCTTCCAGATCTATGAGCTGCCTGTCTTGGGGCCACACCTGTTACTTTCTGGGAGCAAAGCTGTCAGTGGACTGCAGAGAACAGGAGTCGGGGCCTAGGTCAGTTTCCTATGGCTTCTGTAATGAAGCACCACAATCTTGGAGCCTTCAAATAACAGATTTATTGTTTTATTGTTCTGTACACCTGAGGTCCAAAATCAGTATCAGTTGGGCCAGAATCAACATGTCTCCTAGACGTGCCCCCTCTAGAAGCTCCAAGGGGATAATCTATTCCTTGCCTTTTCCAGGTGTTGACATCTTGATTAGCTGTGACTAAACTTGAGAGAAAGAGAGAGAGAAGTTCCAGTAGAAGCACTCCAGGCTGCCACGTGATTTAAGGATGTTTCCCCAAAACTGTTGGGAATCCTGAAGCCACAGGTGACAATCGCAGGACTCTGATGTCAGCCAGGTACAGGTCTGTCTTAAATATACACGTAGCACACAGTCAGTGAGCTAACACAGTCATCCTTAAAATTGCTATCAATAAATACATGGCCTCCCTATTAGAAAATACTTGTGGCCGTATTGCTTTCTAATAAACAGAGTCCAAACATTCCAGTCTGGCTTCATAGCTCTCTATTCCATGCCCCTACAACCCTTGGAGTCTTATCATCAATTTTTGACCTTTTGTGAAAATTATATTCCTTGCTATACTCACCACTTTTTACTTTCTAGACTTTGGATAATCCTATTAAGTCTTCTGAAATGTATTCTTTCTATCATTTGCTAAAATTATACTTCATCTGTAATTTCCAACCTGAACAACCGTGGATTTTCTCTGATCTCCTCAGATGAAATGACCCTTGGTATTCCTAAACTCCTGCACGTATTCAGTTTTCTCTTTACATGTGAAATATAGCATTGCATTATGGTTTCTTATTTATGAATTTTGTGACATCCTTCTAGATCATTACAGCTTACAAGTCAACACAATGATTCAGGCATGTAGGGGCTCAGTGAATATTGGTGATGTCAATTATCTAAAGAATGAATTTGGTTTCATTTCAGCTATCCAAAATAAGTCCTTTGTTGCTTAATTGTTCTTGAACTTTTTCACTGATCAATATTACAAACAAAAAAAGAAAAATTAAATTACATCACTTTAATTTTACAAAATTATATCTTTTAAAAGATCTATCATTCAAGGATTGCCACACAAAAGGCATCTCTTTTCTTTCCAGTCAATAACACACGTGTTGGAAAGCAAGAGATACAAGGCAAAATTCATGTTACTTTTGGCATACTTTTTATTCAAGGATAGAATTTCCATTCTCTTACAACATTCTTTCCATTCTCTTCAAATTCTGAGCCGTGCATAATAGAAGTATTTTTAAATGAAGCTCTTATGGTTTCCTTCTAAATTAAATCTATGACATTTTTTTAAATTGTGCTACTCATAGTATTATGTCAACATCGAAAAGCTGTAAATACCCTTTGAACCCAGAAGAAAAGAATATACCACATATCTTTCCAGCACAGAGGTCTGTACTGGACAAGAATAACAATTTTACTTCAAAATGAAGGGATACAAAGAACAATTTTTAAAGTACAAACTTTTCTAGCTTAAAGACAAAAATTCTTATAAAGAATTAAAATAATCTAAGGTCCAAGTTTCCTTCATAATAAGTCTCCTTGGCAAAGAAAAGCTTTAGTTTTTCTTTTTTTCATCAACAAAAAGCATACAATTAAAAAAATCTACAAGATTCCAACTTTTAATCTGACATAGTAATTCTCATCCTAAACTACCTCCTAAATAACTCTTCTTGTTTAGATTGAAAAGAAAATTATCTTCCAGTGGATTCTTTGATTTTCACAATTCTAGCTTTGAGAACACAGATGAGTCTCATCACAAGCTGGTTTTAAATGAGGGTTATTGTGTTAATTGTGAGGGTTTGTGTTATTGTAAGGGTTATTGTATTGCTGTCTCCCCATCAACGTGGTAACATTTCTATCGTATTTTTATCCTTGTGAACTGGCTCTAATTCTTTGAGCTTCAACCATAGATGTTGAAAACAAACTCTGACCTTGAATACCTGGCCCTTCAAAGACCTAAGTGCATATCTGAGTAACTACTGTCTGGCTGTTTGAAACTTGAAACAAACAAAACAACTTGCAATTTTTCCTGGAATCAGGGATTTGTGTTTCCTCATACATCAGACTTCCAGGTCTCTATTGAGATACAGGGAAGCTTTGCCACTTCTCCTCTTCCCAAACACTGGACTGTCCTACTGTCAGGGAGGTTTCACTTTTCATCCTTGAGAGAGTAAGGTCTTGTGGTTGCCACTTCAGAGTGTGAGATGGCTGATTTTAAGGGTGGGTACCTTAGAAATGTGTGGCTACCACTGGTGGCTCAGTGGTAAAGAATCTGCCTACAATGCAGGGGACTCTGGTTCCATCCCTGAGTTGGGAGGATCCCCTGGAGGAGGTAATGGCAACCCACTCCAGTTTTCTTGCCTGGGAAATCCCATGGACAGAGGAGCGTGGTGGCCTATGGTCCAAGGGGTGGCAAAGAGTCAGACACAACTTAACGACTAAACAACATTGTATTAATGATTATTATGGGTGGAATCTTGTACCCCAAATTCATATGTTGAAGTCTTCATCCCTCGAACCTTAAAATGTGACCTCATTTGTAACTAGGGTAGTTGCGGATGTAATTAGTTAGGTTAAGATGAGATGGTGCTGGGGTAGAATGAGCCCTTAATACAAAATGACCAATGTCCTTTTAAAAAAGGGAGATTTGGACACAGACACACATGGGAAAAAAACTATGTGAAGATTGCCATTATGATGCCATACACCAGGAATGTCACAGAATAATGGCCAACCAGAAGCTAGGAGCATGGAAGCTCCTTCCCTAAGCCTCTGGAGTAGCAGGGCCCTACCCACACTCCAGTTTTGCATGTCTAGCCACCAAATTGTGAGACAATAAATTTTAGCTGTTCAAGCCACTCAGTTTGGTGCCTTTGTACAGCAGCCCTAGGAAATGAATGTGACCTAATGTGAACTTCTTATTTAAAGTAGTTTTGCAGCATGAATATAGTCTCAGAAATACACCAAATTATAAGCCAAATTCCTCTAAAACTGTTAAAGGTCCTGAATAGAAACAAGGTCAAATCAGGCTCTGAGCAAGTTCAGTATCACTATCAGTTCAGTTGCTCAGTTGTGTCCAACTCTTTGCAACCCCATGAACTGCAGCACGCCAGCCCTCCCTGTCCATCACCAACTCCCAGAGTCCACCCAAACCCATGTCCATTGAGTCAGTGATGCCATCCAACCATCTCATCCTCTGTCGTCCCCTTCTCCTCCCCTCAATCTTTTCCAGCATCAGGGTCTTTTCCAATGAGTCAGCTCTTCACATCAAGTGGCCAAAGTACTGGAGTTTCAGCTTCAACATCAGTCCTTCCAATGAACACCCAGGACTGATCTCCTTTAGGATGGACTGGTTGGATCTCCTTGCAGTCCAAGGGACTCTCAAGAGTCTTCTTCAACACTATAGTTCAAAAGCATCAATTCTTCGGCACTCAGCTTTCTTTATAGTTCAACTCACGCATCCATACATGACCACTGGAAAAACCATAGCCTTGACTAGACGGACCTTTGTTGATGAAGTAATGTCTCTGCTTTTTAATATGCTGTCTAGGTTGGTCATAACTTTCCTGCCAAGGAGTAAGTGTCTTTTAATTTCAGGACTATAATCACCATCTGCAGTGATTTTGGACCCCAGAAAAATAGCCACTGTTTCCACATCTATTTGCCATGAAGTGATGGGACTGGATGCCATGATCTTAGTTTTCTGAATGTTGAGCTTTAATCGTCAGAGTCCAGAGCAAGGAGTTTTTGCTGTACTAGCAAAAACATTAGGACGATTCAGAAAGTGTGCCGTTGAAATGCCAGTGTTTCTCACCTTCTCTGAAGAAAATCTTACCAGTAACCAGGGCAGCTCTGAGTACTGACATTGGTCAACTGATAACTGAGTAGTCCTAGTCTCGGGCTGGCCCCATCATACAGACCCACCCAATCAATTGCAATCTATGTGCATGAACTGACTCATGGTAACAGCTCACTTGTGATCTGCTATCGTCTAGTCTAAAAAGCAGCTAATATCATGTGCTTGTCAGTGTTTGTCTGTCCCTAACTGGATCTCTTTTATCTTCACAGGGAGGAGCACTGGGACTTTTCTTTTTTGTTTTCTATCAAGAAAAATATGTCTTCAATGTTGCTAACATTGAAGTCTAACATCTCAACATTCTGGGCATATTGACAGCTAACACAGGAAGTGGGGGAGGGGGAAGAAAACTATAAAGCAACCTATTAAAACACCATAAAGCAAACACACACACACACTTATATACTAACTCAATAGTCATGGAGGATGTGGAAGGCCAGAGGGTAAGGAAAAGATACACTCATAATGACTCCTTATGTCTTTAGATCAAGACCATTTCAGTTACTATAAAGATTCTTGTTATCATCACTGAGTACCCTGACGGGTGCTCTTTTATCTTCAGTTCTTACAAAATCAGAAATGTAGTTCTTACTATTTATTGTTCTATTTTTGTGCATTTTTATTACAACAATCATTATAACACAGTTTCAAAATGTCTAACACAAGTGTAACTAGTCTCAAAAGGAAATAAAAGTAACTAAGACAGAAAATATTTGAAGAAATAATGCATGAAAATGTCTAAAATTTGTTAAAGACATACATTCATAGATTTAAGAAGCTCAGTAGCCTCCAAGAAGACTGTACATCAGGAAAGCTGTGCTGAGACATATCATAGAAGAACTCATGAAAACCAAAGATGTAGAATATCTCGAGAGGAGTCAGTATAGTACAAACAAGAGAATGGCATATATATATATATATATATATACACATAATATATGCCATATATAAAGTACTGAAACAAAAGCAAGCTGACCCTTCTGTGTATCAGTGGCAGCTACAGATTTCCTCATCTCAGTTTGAATTATATAGAAATATACTGATAGAAACAGAATGTACATATGCCCAACCCATATGTTTTAAGGATATTCAGAGACTTGTTTCCCTGGAATATTCTGCAAGTGTGTTGTCACAGCCCCCAGATGTTAATGATTGTTCTCTTTGGAAAGCCTGGAAAAGCATGCATTTTGAATGTAGAGCATGAACTCTATTAGACAATATTATAGCATCTCATTTCTCTGTTAACCTTCACCGTGTCCCTTTGGATTAGAATATCATTTGACGTAGTTTCAGAGAAAGGGAAGAGTGCCTGAGATTCTAAAATAGGAGAATTACAGTGGAGAATCCCAAAATACCAGGAGAAAGATGTGAAGCCCAGATACTAGAGGATCCTAGTGGAGAAGATTTCAAAAGAAATAGGTGGCAAAGATGAAATCTGCCTATTCACATTATAAGTGGGGCTCGCTGCAGTAATATATTCTTTTTCTATATATTTGCAAAAGCAAGTGAAGTACTGCTGAGAAAGAAAGACTGAGACAGAGAGAGAGACAGAGAGAGAGACCCCATCCATTTCTAGGTTGGCTGGAGGTAAATGGATTCAAATCGGAACAGACTGGAAGTAGAAGTGAACACAGTCTCACAGTGAGACTCAAATTTGTGCTAAACGAGAAAGAACTGCAGGATCTGCTCCCTACAGTCACGTTTGGCTGACTTGAAAATAGCAAAGGTTACAGCAAAGTTAAGTCTGNAGTACTGCTGAGAAAGAAAGACTGAGACAGAGAGAGACAGAGAGAGAGACCCCATCCATTTCTAGGTTGGCTGGAGGTAAATGGATTCAAATCGGAACAGACTGGAAGTAGAAGTGAACACAGTCTCACAGTGAGACTCAAATTTGTGCTAAACGAGAAAGAACTGCAGGATCTGCTCCCTACAGTCACGTTTGGCTGACTTGAAAATAGCAAAGGTTACAGCAAAGTTAAGTCTGTGGTTTTAACAGAGCTATTACAACTTGGGGAAAACTTCTATTAAGACATAAATGATAGTAAATATGGTTATAAACTGTAAAAAATAACTGTATTGTATTCACAGGCTCTTTCAGTGCAATTTCCTCCCTTCCTCATATAGCTTTATTTTCGTTTAGCTGTTCAGATGAAAACAGAAAACCAATTAAGCCTTTTTGCTTGTTTGTTTAAAGTAGATAACTTTTTCAAAGTGCTAACAGCTGCAGTGGATGTAAATAACGAACGTTGGTCCCAAGCACTGCCAGTTTGAACCCCATACTTAAAGACACAGGAGAAGATCCTCTTTCTTTCATGGGTGGCTTTTGCTGGATGAAACATAAGGAACATTATATCAAATAGTCACTAAAACATGCACGTCTCCACAGTCGCATATGTTTCTGTAATTTTCACTATCTAGGCCACTTGTAAACGGAAGCATTTCCATGCTGATTGTCCAAAGATAAAATGTAAATTGCCCAAATAAAATTGAGCATGGTAGAGAAAGTGCTGAAGTTCTAAGGCACTTTTAAAAAGCACACCTGGCCTTTACTAAAATATAAAGAATCTAATTTCTCTAAGATTTTTTTAATTAACATGTAAAACATCAGCCAAGAACAGATAAATATTTCAATTTACTAAAACTGATGAAACCCGGAGAGGTAATATTTTATAGCTGAGAATCTTTGTTTACAATAAAATAAATGCATTAGAAGCCTTACTAGCTTCTTGAGATACGAATTCTTGAAAGAGTAGACCATCTCTGCCTGGACATTGGGATAAAGTGACATTTTGAAAATCAAGAAGAGTATCTAGTCAATAGGACATTCAAAATAAATGAGACGCTTCTGGGCTATCATTGGATAGAGTGGTTAAGAATAAAACAAAGACACAGCCAAACAAATGTCCCCTCAGTTCAGTTCAGTTCAGTCGCTCAGTTGTGTCCGACTCTTTGCAACCCCATGAATCGCAGCACACCAGACCTCCCTGTCCATCACCAACTCCCGGAGTTCACTCAAACTCACATCCGTCGAGTCAGTGACGCCATCCAGGCATCTCATCCTCGGTTGTCCCCTTCTCCTCCTGCCCCCAATCCTGCCCAGCATCAGAGTCTTTTCCAATGAGTCAACTCTTCGCATGAGGTGGCCAAAGTACTGGAGTTCAGCTTTAGCATCATTCTTTCCAAAGAACACCCAGGGCTGATCTCCTTCAGAATGGACTGGCTGGATCTCCTTGCAGTCCAAGGGACTCTCAAGAGTCTTCTCCAACACCACACTTCAAAAGCGTCAATTCTTCTGCACTCAGTTTTCTTCACAGTCCAACTCTCACATCCATACATGACTAGTGGAAAAACCATAGCCTTGACTAGACGGACCTTTGTTGGCAAAGTAATGTCTCTGCTTTTGAATATGATATCTAGGTTGGTCATAACTTTCCTTCCAAGGAGTAAGCGTCTTTTAATTTCATGGCTGCAATCACCATCTGCAGTGACAGCTCAGGTGGTCTGGTATTCCCATCTCTTTCAGAATTTTCCACAGTTTATTGTGATCAACACAGTCAAAGGCTTTGGCATTGTCAATAAAGCATAAAGAGATGTTTTTCTGGAACTCTATTGCATTTTTGATGATCTGGCAGATGTTGGCAATTTGATCTCTGCACGATGGTATGATCACTCACCTAGAGCCAGACATCCTGGAATGTGAAGTCAAGTTGGCCTTAGGAAGCATCACTATGAACAAAGCTAGTGGAGGTGATGGAATTCCAGTTGAGCTGTTTCAAATCCTAAAAGATGATGCTGTGAAAGTGCTGCACTCAATATGCCAGCAAATTTGGAAAACTCAGCAGTGGCCACAGGACTGGAAAAGGTCAGTTTCCATTCCACTCCCAAAGAAAGGTAATGCCAAAGAATACTCAAACTATAGCACAATTGCACTCATCTCACACACTAGTAAAGTAATGCTCAAAATTCTTCAAGCCAGGCTTCAGCAATACGTGAACTATCCCCTACTGAGTTATAAATAAGGAATCACCTGCTGATGAATTCAATGATACTAAACACAGTTACTACATTTGAATCTGTAATTTTATTAGAATAATAATATTTCAAGATAACCTGCTTCACTCCAATGTCCCACCTCAATAATTTTTTGTTGTTTTTCACAGAAACTAGTCAGAAAGAGACTTTAAGACAATATAAAGATATTTAAAACTGTGATTACCAAGGAGCCAAACTTTTATATAAATTTATGAAGTAGGAAAATGTGACCTTTAGCTTTTCCAGTCCATTTGGTTTCTTTATTTCTTTATCTATCTCATTTTTTATTCACTGCATTCAGAGTGTCAAATATATATATGTGTGTGTGTACATATATATATATAAACTCACCCTAAGGGTAAAATGCTTCATATTTTGGTTCTCACAGTATGAAATACTCAGAAAGGATCACAACTACGAAAAAAGTGAATAAATATTTGTGGATCATCCAATTTAAGCCTTAGCAGATGAGAAAGTTGATAGAGACCACCTTCCTAAATATCCCCACTATGTCACGTCACACTAGTTTCTTATAAGGAAAGGAATCCTACCCATGGTGCTTATGAAAAAGTTTTGAACCATCTTCATTAAGCAAATCTGAGCGAATTCCCTGGAATTGGTCATTGATTCATTGATTCAACCACTGAAAGAGCTTCAGTTAAATGCCAGGCCCTGTGTTGGACACACCATGAAGTGATGGGACTGGATGCCATGATCTTCATTTTCTGAATGTTGAGCTTTAAGCCAACTTTTTTGCTCTCCTCTTTCACTTTCATCAACAGGCTTTTTAGTTCCTCTTCACTTTCTGCCATCAGGGTGGTGTCATCTGCAAATCTGAGGTTCTTGATATTTCTCCCGGCAATCTTGATTCCAGCTTGTGCTTCTTCCAGCCCAGCGTTTCTCATGATGTACTCTGCATATAAGTTAAATAAGCAGGGTGACAATATATAGCCTTGACGTACTCCTTTTCCTATATGGAACCAGTCTGTTGTTCCATGTCAAGTTCTAACTTCCTGACCTGCATACAGATTTCTCAAGAGGCAGGTCAGGTGGTCTGGTATTCCCATCTCTTTCAGAATTTTCCACAGTTTATTGTGATCTATACAGTCAAAGGCTTTGGCATAGTCAATAAAGCAGAAATAGATGTTTTTCTGGAACTTTCTTGCTTTTTCCATGATCCAGTGTATGTTGGCAATTTGATCTCTGGTTCCTCTGCCTTTTCTAAAACCAGCTTGAACATCAGGAAGTTCACGGTTCACGTATTGCTGAAGCCTGGCTTGGAGAAGTTTGAGCATTACTTTACTAGCATGTGAGATGAGTGCAAGTGTGGTAGTTTGAGCATTCTTTTGCATTGCCTTTCTTTGGGATTGGAATGAAAACTGACCTTTTCCAGTCCTGTGGCCACTGCTGACTTTTGCTGGCAAATTTGCTGGCATATTGAGTGCAGCACTTTGACAGCATCATCTTTCAGGATTTGAAATAGCTCAACTGGAATTCCATCACCTCCACTAGCTTTGTTCATAGTGATG
>SJYQ01104567.1:29720-47510 GCA_006410935.1 Redunca redunca
CTTTGCCCTGCTTCATTGCACATTCCAAGGCCAAATTTGCCTGTTACTCCAGGTGTTTCTTGACTTCCTACTTTTGCATTCCAGTCCCCTATAATGAAAAGAACATCTTTTTTGGCTGTTAGTTCTAAAAGGTCTTGTAGGTCTTCATAGAACCATTCAACTTCAGCTTCTTCAGCGTTACTGGTTGGGGCATAGACTTGGATACTTGTGATATTGAATGGTTTGCCTTGGAGACGAACAGAGATCATTCTGTCGTTTTTGAGATTGCATCCAAGTACTACACTTCAGACTCTTTTGTTGACCATGATGGCTACTCCATTTCTTCTGAGGGATTTCTGCCCACAGTAGAAGATATAATGGTCATCTGAGTTAAATTCACCCCTTCCAGTCCATTTTAGGTTGCTGATTCCTAGAATGTCGATGTTCACTCTTGCCATCTCCCTTTTGACCACTTCCAATTTGCCTTGATTCATGGACCTGACATTCCAGGTTCCTATGCAATATTGCTCTTTAGAGCATTGGACCTTGCTTCTATCACCAGTCACATCCACAACTGGGTATTGTTTTTGCTTTGGCTCCATCCCTTCATTCTTTCTGGAGTTATTTCTCCACTGATCTCCAGTAGCATATTGGGCACCTACTGACCTGGGGAGTTCCTCTTTCAGTATCCTATCATTTTGCCTTTTCATACTGTTCATGGGGTTCTCAAGGCAAGAATACTGAAGTGGCTTGCCGTTCCCTTCTCCAGTGGATCACATTCTGTCAGACCTCTCCACCATGACCCGCCCGTCTTGGGTTGTCCTGCAGGTATGGCTTGGTTTCCATGAGTTAGACCAGGCTGTGGTCCTAGTGTGATTAGATTGACTAGTTTTCTGTGAGTATGGTTTCAGTGTGTCTGCCCTCTGATGCCCTCTGATGCCCTCTTGCAACACCTACCATCTTACTTGGGTTTCTCTTACCTTGGGAGTTGGGTATCTCTTCACAGCTGCTCCAGCAAAGCACAGCCCCTGCTCCTTACCTTGGCGTCCGAGGTCAGGGCCGGTGGCCAAGAGGAGCTACCCTGCATCCATGATATATTCTTTAACTAGTTTTAGAGATGGCCTGGCCCAAGAAATGGAAACCCAGTTGGCTTCTATTCAGACTGAGATTTATTTGTCAGGGACCAGAGGAAATCATGAAAGTCACAGGCCGGAAGTACTCTCATGTTTCAGGGGAGACTGGATACATACACTGGAAGGCCAGCAGTCTCTCATCCAGGTGTGCATTTTACTCCTTCAGTAAGTTCCAGTTTCTCTACTTTAACATTAGAGAAGTCAGTGTCCTTTTAAGGGCAGAAGCTGTATCAGATTAATTTATTTCTCATCTTAATTCTCAGAGCAGAGTTATAAAAAATACTTAACGATGCTTTCAGTTCAGATCAGGTGCTCAGTCATGTCCAACTCTTTGCGACCGCATGGACTGCAGCACGCCACACCTCCCTGTCCATCATCAACGCCCGAAATTTACTCAAACTCATGTCCATTGAGACAGTGATGCCATCCAACCGCATCATCCTCTGTCGTCCCCCTCTCCTCCTGCCCCCAATCCCTCCCAGCACCAGGGTCTTTTCTAATGAGTCAGCTCTTCATATCAGGTGGCCAAAGTATTGGAGTTTCAGCTTCAACATTAGTCTTTACACTGTATATTCAGGACTGATTTCCTTTAAGATGGACTGGTTGGATCTCCTTGCAGTCCAAGGGACTCTCAAGAGTCTTCTCAAATACTACTGTTCAAAAGCATCAATTCTTCAGCACTCAGCTTTCTTTATAGTCCAACTCTCACATCCATACATGACCACTGAAAAAACCATACCTTACTAGACAGAACTTTGTTGACAAAATGATGTCTCTGCTTCTTAATATCCTGTCTAGGTTGCTCATAACTTTTCTTCCAAGGAGCAAGTGGCTTTTAATTTCATGGCTTGCAGTCACCATCTGCAGTGATTTTGGAGACCAAAAAAATAAAGTCTCACACTGTTTCCACAGTTTCCCCATCTATTTCCCATGAAGTCATGGGACTGGATGCCATGATCTTCGTTTTCTGAATGTTGAGTTTTAAGCCAACTTATTCCCTCTCCTCTTTCACTTTCATCAACAGGCTCTATAGTTCTTCTTTGCTTTCTTCCTTAAGGGCTGTGTCATCTGCATATCTGAGGTTATTGATATTTCTCCCAGAAATCTTGATTCCAGTTTGTGCTTCCTTCAGCCCAGGATTTCTTATGATGTACTCTTCATATAAGTTAAATAAGCAGGGTGACAATATACAGCCTTGATGTACTCCTTTTCCTATATGGAACCAGTCTGTTGTTCCATGTCAAGTTCTAACTGTTGCTTCCTGACCTACATATAGATTTCTCAAGAGGCAGGTCAAGTGGTCTGATATTCCCATCTCTTTCAGAATTTTCCACAGTTTATTGTGATCCACACAGTCAAAGGCTTTGGCATATTCAATAGAATAGAAATATATATTTTTCTGGAACTCTCTTGCTTTTTTGATGATCCAATGAATGTTGGCAACTTGATTTCTGGTCCCTCTGCCTTTTCTAAAACCAGCTGAACATCTGGAAGTTCACGGTTCATGTACTGTTGAAGCCTGGCTTGGAGAATTTTGAGCATTACTTGACAAGCAAGTGAGATGAGTGCAATTGTGCAGTAGTTTGCGCATTCTTTGGCATTGTCTTTCTTAGGGATTGGAATGAAAACTGACCTTTTCCAGTCCTGTGGCCACTGCTGAGTTTTCCAAATTTGCTGGCATACTGAGTGCAGCACTTTCACAGCATCATCCTTTAAGATTTGAAATAGCTCAACTGGAATTCCATCACCTCCACTAGCTTTGTTCGTAGTGATGCTTTCTAAGGCCCACTTGGCTTCACATTTCAGGATGTCTGGCTCTAGGTGAGTGATCATGATTATCTGGGTCATGAAGATCTTTTTTGGAGACCACCCTACATGTGCCCCTTTATGTCTTTCCATTTGAATCAGAATATGGTTGGATTAACTGATGGGAGATGTGGCATGCCCTAAGTGTTGAGCTAGGTACATGGTGTCAGAGTAGTAGCAGGCCCAAAAAATTGGCATTTATTTACTCTACTCAGCTATTTGTGCTGACCATAATTGTTCTCTGACATGCCTCTTGCCTGAGTTCTAATCAATCACATTTAGTACAAATTTAATTATTAATGTCACCATTATGACAATTAGAATAGCTTCCCAGTCCCTCCTTCATGGACAAACCCAGGTGACCCACAACCTGGAGCCAGAAGTGACATCAATTAATCCAACCATACTCTTCCTCCCAAGAATTGGGTATTGATAGTTAGAAACTCAAGTTAATAAGCTACTGATTCAGGACAATAGTTTATAAAGACATTTAACACTGATTCTTAAAAATGAGCCTGGTTCAAACTGAAAGGCATGAAAGGACACGTGTAGGGTGAGATGAAACAAACACTTGGAGAAGCAGAGATGTGGGAAATTCTTCAAGAGATGGGAATACCAAACCACCTGACCTGCCTCTTGAGAAATCTGTATGCAGGTTAAGAATCAACAGTTAGAATTGGACATGGAACAACAGACTGGTTCCAAATTGGGAAAAGAGTACATCAAGGCTGTATATTCTCACCGTACTTATTTAACTTATATGCAGAGTACATCATGAGAAATGCTGGACTGGATGAAGTACCACTGGAATCAAGATTGCTGGGAGAAATATCAATAACCTCATATATGCAGATGACACCACCCTTATAGCAGAAAGCAAAGAAGAATTAAAGAGCCTGTCAATGAAAGTGAAAGAGGAGAGTGAAACAGTTGGCTTAAAACTCAACATTCAGAAAACTAATATCATGGTATCTGGTCCCGTCACTTCATGGCAAATAGATGGGGAAACTGGAAACAATGACAGACTTTATTTTTTTCAGGCTCCAAAATCACTGCAGATGGTGACTGCAAGCCATGAAATTAAAAGATGTTTACTCCTTGGAAGAAAAGTTATGACCAACAAACACAGCATATTAAAAAACAGAGATGTTACTTTACCAACAAAGGTCTGTCTAGTCAAAGCTATGGTTTTTCCAGTAGTCATGTGTGGATGTGAGAGTTGGACTATAAAGAAAGCTGAGCATGGAAGAATTGATGCTTTTGAACTGTGGTGTTGGAGAAGACTCTTGAGAGTTCCTTGGACTGCAAGGAGATCCAACCAGTCCATCTTAAAGGAAATCAGTCCTGAATATTCATTGGAAAGACTGATGCTAAAGTTGAAACTCCAATACTTTGGCCACCTGATGAGAAGAGCTGACTCATTGGAAAAATCCCTGATCCTGGGAAAGATCAAGGGTGGGAGAAGAAGGGGACAACAGAGGATGAGTTGGTTGGATGACATCACTGACTCAGTGGATATGCGTTTGAGTAAACTCCAGGAGTTGGTGTTGGACAGGGAGGCCTGGCATGCTGCAGTCCATGGGGTCACAAAGAGTTGGATATGACTGGGCAACTAAACTGAACTGAAGCAGAGATGAGGCAGGGAGAACAAGAGAGCAAACCTCTCTCATGGCTTCAGCAAATCCTGGTTCTAGTTCCTCCCCAAGCATGACTATGTTTCCTATCTTTGAGTTCTTTAAGATCTCCCGATTCCTTAGAACAGATACCCTTTCTCAAGATGGGTTGGTTATATTCATTTTATTGTAATGTAATCATCCCTAAGACCAATCCCAGCAATATCTATCCCAGAGTGGGAAGGTGGAGGAAACCACGTATTGCAATGGAATACTATAAACAATGATTTGGAAGTGCTTTATCTGAATTGCTGGTTCTTAATTTTTGTCTCATAAGTTTCATCACGAGCCTTTACAAAGCTATGAACATTTTATCCAAATAATTTCATGTTCACACAAAATTTTCCATACAAGTTTACTTATCTGATAAACCACTGGAAAGCCATCCACAGCCTCTAAAAAAATATCTGGGTGAATTATGCTAATACCTACAATGAAATTTTATATATATATTTAAAATGCATGTTTTCAAACATGAAAAAAAAAGGAGAATTTCAAAAATACTTCCAAAGCATTAAATGGCATTTAAATTAAAACAAACCTTATCATCCAAATGAGAAATGTTATATTTTACTAAAAGTCTCCTTGCATGAAATGTATTACTACAATGTTCTGGGCTCCACTGAAAATATTAGTTAACAGAAATTAAATTATGTGTCATAGATTATTTAATTTTTTTGAAGATTTCACAAGGAAATACACATTTTCTCTTCTAGGCTTAAGAATGAAACATCAAGCAATCTATGTTAAGCATATAAAATCCCACATTCACGCAGATCCCTTTGTTAGCTTAGATACAAAGTGAAAAGGCACAATATAATGTACTTTTCATTTAAACGAATGGTCTATAGAACGGGCAGCTTCTCTTTTTTTTAATCCGAAGTCTTTTATGTACAGATGTTCTATCAAAGTGCCTTTCAAAAAAAGGGATATACATCGAGTATGGTTACAGGAGCACCAAACAGCCTGTCTGCCCAAAAATATCTCTCCTGATGATCTGTCATTTTATGGTCTGGGGTTCATTCTTTGTGAGCAGTCCCTCTGCAGGCATCTACTTTTAAAATGCCATTACTGTCGGTCTGGAAGTGGAGAGAAATGGTAGTTTCGCATAATTGTCTTCCAAAGTTATGTTCTGTTAAAAGGGATTTTTTTTTTTTTTTTTGGTCCCATTAGAAGGCAACTTGTGGATAGTCATTGATTGACAGCCAGTGCTGCCTCCCAGAGACAAAGAGGCAGAAAACTCCCCTAGGGTCACGAAGGAAAACGGCCTGAAATACAGAAGCAATCTGAGCAGGGCTTTTCTGCAGGGTGTGCTAAAACTGCAGAGATAAAGCCAGTGAAAGCAGGAGAGCAATGTCAGGAAGCAACAGGGAAGAAAAGAAGTGTGGGAAGAGAGAAGGAACAATTGTATAAAAACTTCTTGTTCAGTTTAATGAGAATCAACATGCGGCAGAAGTGGCTGTGGCCGCGGGGGAAAAAGTAAAGTCATTAGAGTTTGGAAGAAAATTAATTTTAAAATTTGACACATATAAGGCTTCATGGTAATTCTGAGACTGCATCACCAGAGCAGCCAGATCAAAAGATAAAAGCAGACATTAAAAAATCTCACTGTGGGTGACACGCTGGATATAAAAAGAAAGATAAGTGAGAGTTCTTGACTGAGGACCTTGATAATATTCTGTGGGTTGAATACTTAACTATTTGTAAATTGGGGAAAGATGCCCTTTAACTCACAGGTGACTGTGGAATATGTGAGTTAATAGATGGAATGTACCTACAGAATGTGTGCCCAGCACATTTCACATGATCAATAAATAACTACATATGCTTTTAGTTTTAGAATGATATTTCATCACCTATTATAAACTTTGTTTAGGAAATGTGAAGTTTAAAAATACATTCTCTGTACCAAATAGTTCAATCTGTTTGATTAGCAAAAGAAAAGGCAAAAACAAAAATCAGCCATGATGGGTTGTGTGACTTTCTTATTTTAGTAATCAAAGCCAGAGGAGATATTTGCTCCTCCAGCCAACACTAACCTAACAACTCCATTGGCTGCTGACAAGCTGAACGACAGAGCAAAAGCCCTAATGTCATTCTCAAATCTTTCAGGACTTGTCCATGCAGACACTGCATGTCTGTGATGGCAAATGTCAGAAGAAATGGCCCAGTAAGTAAAATGGAAGAGATTCAATCACATGATTTTGGATGGAAAAATGACAGAAATGATCCAATCAAAGGTCATAATGTTGCAGAGAAAAAAAACTTGAAGACCAGTGAGGTTAAATGATAGGAACAAAGTCCCACAGCTATTCAGCACTGCAGAACCAAGACTGTACCCACCATGTCTGAGGACTTCAAAACGGCTGGGTTCACGCAGGCACACCGGGCCGCCTCCTCACCCTGGGTACACTAGGTTACACACAGTGCAACGTCACTGAGATATTTTTTCCTCCTGGGTAAAAGATTTCATAAACAATATATATATATATATATATATATATATGAACCATTTCTCAATTCCACTCTTTTTGCCTAGGGATGAATTGAGAACCACCGGTTTCAAAGTCGGGGAACAAGACCACCCTTAACTGCAGTTTAATAGAATACTGAGCAGTACCCCTCCCTTCTTTGTTCTAGCTTCTCTTCAGAGTTAAGTTCACCAGGCTTCCCAATGAAGCCATGTTGCCTCTTCTCCAACTGCATTAAGGCATCTCTCTTTGAAACAGTAAAATCCTGCACTTTATAAAAAGAAAAAATAATAAAAGAACAAAATCAAATATGGTGAGGTTTGTTTTTTTTTAAGTTCTTTGTCTGAGCCGACTCTTCATTCAAACTCAAAGAACTGAGTTTCAGTTCAAAGTTAGTTTCTGCAGCTGCCTCCAGCTTACAAAGCATTTGTTCCAACTGTATTTCCAGGCAGGGTACACTTTATTTCTGCTCAGCGAGAACATAATGAAAGATGTATATTTTATCCGTTTTCCTCCCTGATGCTAAGATACTCTCCTTTAATTTCTCTTATTGTGTTGACCTCCTCAACCCCACCCTGAGCCCCCAGTGGAAACTCTCTGTTGTTTCTCTTTGGAGCCAGCAAAGTAACCCATGGACATGCCTTATCAACCCCTTCCATTCTGGGTCACTTCCAGTAGCAACACAGACTTTTCAGACCCTCAGGAATGAACTCCTGCGTTGGGGGCTTTCCCACTTCTTTTCTAGCTTGCTCGGACCCAGCTCCACACCCTCCATCCATTCACAGAGCTCCAGAATTCCTTCCCATGTGAATGAAATTGCAAGAACACTAACGAGTATGTCTATTTTCTCACTGAAGTTGTGAGAAAAGTATCTTGGTAATGACACTGGTTTACAAACATTTGGTATTCAAGAATGAATGATGATATATTCTGCCTTTAAAAGCTGTCATTTGGGAATATCTCTTTTCATTTATAAATTTACCACAGGTGCACCTATTTTGAATCTTTAAAATCTAAAATCCATATAAGCAACATTGATGTTGATTTTGAAAATGTAATTCTGATTGCCAAGACTCGGCAAAGGAAACTTCCTAACTTTAGCAAATCAAATTATTTGTGACCAGATGTCATTTATAGGAGCTCACTGTATACTATTTATGTTTTTATATTCTGTTTTCTTAGCCTCAGTTTTTTAGTTTCTTTAATATGATTATTAAATAATCATTATTATGACATACATTATAAAATATTGGGTTACTTTGGGTATTAGTTTTATGCCTATAATACTCATTTACAAGTGAACAATATTCAATTTTTTAAGTAAAGCCCTTCTTAAGACATGTTATTCTTTATTATTTTATTATTTTTACACAAGCTTTATTTATTTTGGACAAACCTGTCCATGCACACTCACATAAAGAATATCTTTTATCTTCAGAGTAGTATCTGAGCCTTCTTTGAGAAATAGGATATGATCTTATATAAACAAATTTCATCAGAATATTTTGAAGATAATTATATCAAACCAATTAAAATTAGAGAAGCACNAGCACCTATATATCCTATTCTGTTATGGAAACTAGCATTATCACAATCATTTAGACACTTTAAAAGCAATATTTAAAAATATAATTTCTTTTTTAAAATCACTGTAAAAATTGGTCTTCTAGAAACTCCTTGTTGAAGGTAGTGTACTTTGAAAACCCCTCAGATGAAAGGGGAAGATGATCAGACACTCTTAGTCTCAAAGTTCTCTTCCCATTGTAGATATGGATTTTAAAACTATTACTTTCTAAAAGCTGAATTTTATTGATATTTGAAATATAAGAGACAAACACATATTTATTGAAAAATAAATGTACCACTGCACAAATTATTTGTGGATTGTTATGTATGGTTTATTTACAGAATTAGATGTATGGACCAGCGGGAAAAAGTGGAAGCAGTGATAGATTTTATTTCCTTAGGCTCCAAAATCACTGTGGATGGTGACTGCAGCCATAAAATTAAAAGATGCCTGCTCCTTGAAAGGAAAGCTATGACAAACCTAGACAGCGTATTAAAAAGCAGAGACATCATTTTGTCGACAAAGGTCTGTCTAGTCAAAGCTATGGTTTTCCCAGTAGTAGTCATGTACCTATGTGAGAGTTGGACCATAAAGAAGCCTGAGCACAAGGGAATCGATGCTTTTGAATTGTGGTGCTGGAGAAGACTCTTGAGAGTCCACTAAACTGCAAGGAGATCAGACCAGTCAATCCTAAAAGAAATCAGCTCTGAAGATTCATTGAAATGACTGACGCTGAAGCTGAAGCTGAAGCCCCAGTACTCTCACCACTGATACAAAGAGCTGACTCATTGGAAAAAGACCCTGAAGCTGGGAAAAACTGAAGGCAAGTGAAGAGGGCGACAGAGGATGAGATGTTTGAATAGCGTCATTGATTCAATGGACATGAGTTTGAGCAAACTCTGGGAGATATTGAAGGACAGGGAGGCCTGGTGTGCCGCAGTACAAGAGGTCGCAAAGAGTCAGACACAATTTGGGGACTGAACGACAACAAGATGAACGGACTAGAAGTAGTAGATCATTGGCCCAAGAATTTCACATTAATTCTGTTAGCTTAGTAATAGATGATGATGGGGTTTACACTAATTAGTCCTTAGCATGTGTTTACAGTCACTCAAAAGCATCTTTCATTGAAGATAATTGTAGCAGGAAAACTTGCTCAAGTCATTCAAATCAATGTTCTTGAATTTGCCCCATTTATGTGCTGTCTTAGCGAATTGCCAGAGTTTTATATATATTTAACTCTAGAAATAAAATAGACCAGAAGTAGAACTTGAATCAGAATAAATTGTTACCAAGTTCATCTTAGTAAATATAAGAATCATAAATTTCTTGTTAGCAAGGATTAATATTCTCTAATTTAGGTGGCACTCTAAACAAACAGTAACAGCAAGAAAAATGTACTGATTGCTACTACTGAGTTTAAAATCACATGACAATTAACATGTAGCAGAAATCATACAAAGAACATCTCAAATAAAAACAATGCAAAAAACTTAGTTATTCACCAGATATTGCATTCACCAGGTGTGTCAGTGTGATTTTTTTTTCAAGCTCAATTAAGGTATCATTTATAATTTTCTTAGAATTATGTTTTTTCATTATAAGTACATAATTGTACTTAGACAGGATTCTCCAGAGAAACAGAACCAGCAGAACCAGAAATCAGTTCACTTAGTTAGGAAGGTTGAGAAGTCCCACACTCTGCCCTCTGCAAAATGGTTGTTGTTTTTGTTCAGGCACTAAGTCTTGTCAGCTCCAAAATGGAAAACCAGAGAAGTCTGATGACATGAGAACCAGAGAGCTGATGCCCAAAGACAGGAGATGGACATCTCAGTTCAAGCAGAGAGAGACCTCACCTCCTCCCATGCCTTTCTGCTCTAGTTTAGCCTCTTTGGGCTCAAAGAATCTGAATTAATGGGATCAGGGTAGGCTTACACAAGGTGTTTTTACAAGTGTTCCAAGTGATTACAATACTAAATTTTAGTTCCACAGGATTAAGAAATTTTATGTTTTTCTTAATTGCACAATTTAAATGTGTGTATATAACAAGTATAATAAAAGAGTTACAGTCTCTAGAGCTAATTTGAATCCTTTGAAATTTCGCAATAAATGCAAATTGCTTAAAAAATGTGATTGTCCTATATGTGAGAGAAAAACTTAAAATTTTTAAAAGTCAGAGGTACCTTGCATTCAAATTGTTCTGCAGACACTGGTACATTCTGTTTATACTTCAGATAACCTGAAACCATAAATGACAAGTGATGTAGTATGAATTATGCAAGAAAGAGATTGGGTAGTGCTATCGAACTGCTTAGGATTTAAAATAGACTGTTTTGATTTGGACTTCTGGCCAAAATGAAGTAGCCCCAATTCCTTCTAGGTCTTTAACATTGCAAGTAAATAATAATAGATATGACGAAGCTCAGTCAACCTGTCTGTCTTCTCTGTGTTGTTCAGATGGAATGATTACCATCATTCTGTCTTCTCACTCTGATTTCCCTCTGTTCCTTCTACTCTGCTGTTGAGCGCATCTGCTGAACTCTTATTTAGATTACTGTATAAGGCCTCAAAATTCCAGGTGATTCTTCTTTTTCTCATTTTTCCTTAAGTGAGAATCAAACTATACTACAGAAAGATATATATCTTGTACAATAATGGAAAACTGTATGAGGAGAAAGTGAAAGCAAAGAGATCCTATCCGTGGAGTGGGAAAGCTGAAATGATAAACAGTTAATTTCCTGGAACCATTTATACTTGGTAGATATTTTAATAAAGAGACTTCAAAGGTAGGAGAGGGTCCAAAAACCTCAGAGAATTTTAGAAGATAACGGGAATATAAATGAAAGTGAAAGCGCTAGTTGCTCCTTGCAACCCCATGGACTAAATTTATGCCAAAAATAGTCTTTTCTCCAATTAAAAACTTAACACAATAATGAAAAATAAAAGATAATCTCTCCCCCTCTAAGTTCTGTCTATGGTAGGAAAATGAGAGACATCAAATGGCAAAGCATCAGAGTATTTAAGCGAGGCAGTTGTTAAAAGTGGATATTGGAGAGTGGACTTGGTAAAGAATCTGCTTGCCAAGCATGAGACGCAGGTTCCATCCCTTGGGTAGGGAAGATCTGGAGAAGGAAATGGCAACCCAGTCCAGTTTTATTGCCTGGGAAATGCCATGGAGAGAGGAGCCTGTTGAGCTACAGTTTATGGGTTCCAAAGAGTCGGACATGACTGAACAGCAACAGCAACAAATGGAGAGTGAATTAGATGCTCCGAAGAACACCTCATGCTTTGGGATCTGGGATAAGAGATTCCAACACAGCTCAGTGTGCATGATACCCCAGGACAACAATGTATACAGAAATTCAAAACGAACGGACTGGAGAGTTAACAGTTATTTTCAAACCACAGTGCTGAATTTGCACAAACGCATGTGGTTTCCAGTGATCCAGGAAACCTGTTGCATGAACTGTTATAGCGACTGAAGCATTCGCAGGAATCATAGAGAAATTAACTCTGAAGTACTTAGACTGCTATGCTGCTACTTAATATTTACTATACCTGTTTCTGACAGATTTCTCCAATCTGCCTGTCTCCTTTTTCACAACTTCAACTCATTATCACAAGTTAGTTCTCTTGTTTTATGCTCAGATGTGCATCCTAAGCAAAAAAGTTAAATGAAAATTCATGTGCCATATTAAATATATGCAGAATGAAAAATCAAATTGAGGTCAGGAAAGATAGTCCTGCTTCCTACAAGAAAGTTTTAATGAGGTCTGTCACCCTAGATATTGCAGAGTGATATGCTGATTAGTGTCTCATTCTTTTGCCCTGTTTGTGTCATTTTTCTCCCAGAGTAGGAGCTTACAATCCATTAAGACTATTTACTCGACTATTGAAGCAGTTATTTCTTGATTAAAAAGAAGGAGGAGAAAAACAATTATTATTCAAGTATTACATGAACTGAAAGCTAAGAAAACTGTTTTCCTTTCTGGATTAAAGACTTAAGATGATTATTTCACTAACTGCAGTTAATTAGGCTTGCTCTGTGCTATTACCCAAGATCAAATTAATAATGGAGCTATTTATAACAATAAAGTTTATATTAACAGGGGTCATCACCTTCAAATAGTCCAGATTTCACCACTAGGATTTTCCAACATATATGCATACATGATAAAGCTGGAATGGTTGGCTTAAGAAGTGTAAAGCAATTATATTCTAATAAAAAAAGTGATACTCAGGTCACGACCACTCCATTACTTTCTGAGATGTCACCACCCTTTGGTGGGATAGTACCTGAAAGTTGCTGATATGTACGTGGATTTTTTTTTTCACTTTTTAAGTAATAATGATGTATAACAATTCACCAGAAACTTCTACCTGGTTCTAAAATTGCCATCACATTCCCTGAACTACATATGAGTAAATGTTACAGGATATTTTGGCATTTTAAGTAGGAAGAAAGTAAAGCAGAAAATGCCTAGAGATCTTGCCCAGGAGCACAATGTAAATTTCAAAACCAGCAATATTATTCTGCTGCATATTGTGCTCCAGGTTTTACCACTTACTCATTTTAAAAAACATTTTCCCCGGAATAGCACCACAGGGATTCTCTGAGCACATGGGTAAGTGCTAGTCACCTCCACCATCAGCTCTAAAAGTAATCACCTCATGCTGCCCTGACCTCTGCTTTGGCAAAGACAGTGACACATGCAGAGCTTCCCTGGTGGCTCAGCAGTAAAAGTATCTATCTGCCTGCAATGCAGGAGACACGAGTCTGATTCCTGGGTCGGGAAGATCCCCTGGAAAAATCCCATGGACAGAGGAGCCTGACGGCTTACAGTCCATGGGATAGCAAAGAGTGGGACAGGACTGAGCAACTGAAGACTTTAGACAACTGAAAACTCAATACAAACTTCTATTCTACTGATCCTTTCCTAAATATTGATGCGCCCTGGGCTCCATTGATAAAAGTGGAATGTTCATATGAAGGGAGCTATCGACTGAGGATATTCTCTTTGGTCAGACGTCATCTGAAGTGTTGTTTGCAGTTCATTCCCAGATTCACTTACTGCACTCTGGCAGATTCACATGCCGTGAGGACAGTCAGTAACATTGCTTAGGAATTTTGGTCATAACATTAAAAAAAATCAGCTTGTGTGCTGAGATGGGTAACCATGATGATAAAAGAGTTGGACAGCTTGTTATATGAGGAAAGCTTTAATTAAGTGGAATGTTTAGCTGGAGCAGAAATGTCTTATGGGAAGAATTACTCACAAATATTTGAAGGACTGTCACAGGGAAGAGGATGAAATACATCCCACGAGGCTCCAGGGAATAGAACTAGACCAGTGTGTGAAAACACAGTGATGCCAACTTTGACAGAGCAAAAAAGAAAACTTTCTCACACTTAAAACTTCCTGAAAATGTAATCAGCTGCTATCTAAAGACTGTCTCTAAAAATAATCAAGCAGAAGTGGAATACTTTAGAGAAAATTCTGCTCTGGATGGGGATCATTAGACTTGAAGATTTTAATGTAACTTGGAATTTTAAAATTCTATAAATCTTAAAACTCCTTTTCATGGATCACCCTAAAAATAAAATTGGATATTGATTTTTTTCATATTGTATTTGTGAAGTGAAACATGATTCTCATTATAAAAAGTTGTAAAGTTATACTCATGAATTACTATGTAAACTTATACAAAATCAGGGTAACTCAAATGCATTTATTATAAATTTGATTTGTTTCCTTACAGAGAAGAAAGAGCATGTCAATAATTTGGGGGTTTATAAGTTTTAAAATGTTTGCATCGATATCTTGGCATGTAAAAATACTTATTTTTAAGTTTCTGTGATGTAATATATACTGAAAATTTTAATCATGCAATAATGTTGGTATGGTATGTCAGGTTTTTAAAAATGACCTTCACTTCATTGTACCTCTCATAATACCCACCAGGTTTTTTTGTTTGGTTGTTTGTTTTATTCCATCCGAGTAAGTGATACTCAGGGAGATGGAGCTGGAACAACTATAAATTGAAATCTTTATGGTCTAACAAAGTGTGATTTCTCTTGACTTGCATCTGACAGAGAAACTAAAGAAATTCAATCAGAAAGAAGTGTCTCTAACTTGAAAAGGTTAATTTTACAATCACTTGCATCTGACATCTGTGTAGATTTTTTTTTCACAAGAAAATAGTATATATCAGAATATTACATTTCAAGCATGCATATGCTATAAAATTAACATTTGCAATTTCTGTATATTCTGTACAATGGAAATATAACAATAAGCTTATAAATAAATAAGACACAGCTATAAGCTGTAGGGGCTTCAAGAATCCCCCTGCCAATCTAGGAGGCATAAGAGATGTGGGTTCAATCCCTGGGTCAGGGAGATCTCCTGGAGAAGGAAATGGCAATCCACTCCAGTATTCTTGCCTGGAGAATTCCATGGACAGAGAAGCCTAGTGGGCTACAGTCCATGGGATTGCAAAAGAGTGGGATACTACTTAGTGACTTAGTGCACATCATATAAGCTCCTTAAATTACCAGCCTGTGGAGAAATCCTTGTGTGTACAAGACATCTACGAAAGAACCAGCAACTTGACATAACATTTTATAATCTGTATGTGTCAAGCCTTGAGATCAGGGAAACAATACTTTTTCAGCCTATTTATTCCATCACTAACTCTAACAACCTGCAGTGGTTTTGATCTATAAATACCCAGCAAGTGTAACCCTGAAGGACAGGAATAACTTGCTCAAACATTCTGCACACTACAAAAGAGGATCAGAGAGCACAATGACCTAATGAAAAGTGAACCTGTCAATTTTACCTGCACACAGAATAGCAACATCATAAATGAGTCATAGCAAGAATGCATAGCCAAAAAACTTTCTCAGATACCAAAATTAAGACAAGAATCCATACCCATGATGGAGAAGAGGGCTTAGGTGAAGGAAGGAGGGGAGTTTCTCTTTCAGTATCCTATCATTTTGCTTTTTCTTACTGTTCATGGGGTTCTCAAGGCAAAAATACTGAAGCGGTTTGCCATTTCCTTCTCCAGTGGACCACGTTCTGTCAGACCTCTCCACCATGACCTTCCTGTCTTGGGTGGCCCCACAGGGCATGGCTTAGTTTCATTGAGTTAGACAAGGCTGTGATCCATGTGCTCAGATTGGCTGGTTTTCTGTGATTATGATTTCAGTATATCTGCCCTCTGATGCCCTCTCGCAACACCTACTGTCTTACTTGGGTTTCTCTTATCTTGAACGTGGGGTATGTCTTCATGGCTGCTCTAGTAAAGCACTCCAGTGCTCCTTACCTTGGACGAGAGGTATCTCCTCATGGCCACCCCTCCTGACCTTGAAGGTAGACTAGCTCCCCTCAGCCCTCCGGTGCCTGTGCAGCCACTGCTCCTTGGATGTGGAGTAGCTCCTCTTGGCCAAACTTTTGTGAGGTCTGTGGCAAAATGATAGGATAGTGAAAGAGGAACTCCCCAGGTCAGTACGTGCCCAATATGCTACTGGAGATCAGTGGAGAAATAACTCCAGAAAGAATGAAGGGATGGAGTCAAAGCAAAAACAATACCCAGCTGTGGATGTGACTGGTGATAGAAGCAAGGTCTGATGCTGTAAAGAGCAATATTGCATAGGAACCTGGGATGTCAGGTCCATGAATCAAGGCAAATTGGAAGTGGTCAAACAGGAGATGGCAAGAGTGAAAGTCGACATTCTAGGAATCAGTGAACTTAAATGGACTGGAATGGGTGAATATAACTCAGATGACCATTACATTTACTACTGCAGGCAGGAATCCCTTAGAACAAATGGAGTAGCCACCATGGTCAACAAAAGAGTCTGAAATGCAGTACTTGGATCCAATCTCAACAA
Source organism: Redunca redunca (assembly GCA_006410935.1). NCBI lineage: Eukaryota > Metazoa > Chordata > Mammalia > Artiodactyla > Bovidae > Redunca > Redunca redunca. Next base: position 46,250 of record SJYQ01104567.1, read on the forward strand.
TGACAGAATGATCTCTGTTCATTTCCAAGGCAACCCATTCAATATCACAGTAATCCAAGCCTATGCCCCAACCAGTAACGCTGAAGAAGCTGATCTGCTGTTGCTTCTGCTGCTGCTGCTGCTGCTAAGTCGCTTCAGTCATGTCCGACTCTGTGCAACCCCATAAATGGCTGCCCACGAAGCTCCCTCGTCCTTGAGATTCTCCAGGGAGGAACACTGGAGTGGGTTGCCGTTTCCTTCTCCAGTGTATGAAAGTGAAAAGTGAAAGTGAAGTCATTCGGTCATGTCTGACTCAGACACCCGAGGCTCCTCTGTCCATGGGATTTTCCAGGCAAGAGTACTAGAGTGGGGTGCCATTGCCTATTCCAGTGTCTCAGATCACGAACTCCTTATTGCCAAATTCAGACTTAAATTGAAGGAAGTAGGGAAAACCACTAGACCATTCAGGTATGACCTAAATCAAATCCCTTATGATCATACAGTGGAAGTGAGAAATAGATTTAAGGGCCTAGAACTGATAGATAGAGTGTCTGATGAACTATGGAAGGAGGCTCGTGACATTGCACAGGAGACAAGGATCAATACCATCCCAATGGAAAAGAAGTGCAAAAAAGCAAAATGGCTGTCTGGGGAGGCTTTCCAAATAGCTGTGGAAAGAAAAGAAGCAAAAACTAAAGGAGAAAAAGAAAGATATAAGCATCTGAATGCAGCGTTCCAAAGAATAGCAAGGAAAGATAAGAAAGCCTTCCTCAGCAATCAATGCAAAGAAATAGAGGAAAACAACAGAATGGGAAAACTAGAGATTTCTTCAAGAAAATTAGAGATACCAAGGGAACATTTCATGCAAAGATGGGCTCGATAAAGGACAGAAATGGCATGGACCTAACAAAAGCGAAAGATATTAAGAAGAGGTGGCAAGAATACATGGAAGAACTGTACAAAAAAGATATTTACGACACAGATAATCATGATGGTGTGATCGCTCACCTAGAGCCAGACATCCTGGAATGTGAAGTCAAGTGGGCCTTAGAAAGCATCACTATGAACAAAGCTAGTGGTGGTGATGAAATTCCAGTTGAGCTATTTCAAATCCTGAAAGATGATGCTGTGAAAGTGCTGCACTTAATATGCCAGCAAATTTGCCAGCAAAACTCAGCAGTGGCCACAGGACTGGAAAAGATCAATTTTCATTCCAGTCCCAAAGAAAGGCAATGCCAAAGAATGCTCATACTACTGCACAATTGCACTCATCTCACATGCT
>SJYQ01104568.1:0-32094 GCA_006410935.1 Redunca redunca
GAGTTGGACTGTGAAGAAGGCTGAGCGCCGAAGAATTGATGCTTTTGAACTGTGGTGATGAAGACTCTTGAGAGTCCCTTGGAGAACGAAAGATCCTTTCTCAAGAACCGGCAGGATGGCGGAAGTGGAACAGAAGAAGAAGCGGACCTCCCGCAAGTTCACCTACCGCGGCGTAGACCTCGACCAGCTGCTGGACATGTCCTATGAGCAACTGAGGCAACTATACAGTGCGCGCCAGCGACGGCGGCTGAACCGCGGCCTGCGGAGGAAGCAGCACTCGCTACTGAAGCGTCTGCGCAAGGCCAAGAAAGATGCGCCGCCAATGGAGAAGCCAGAGGTGGTTAAGACGCACCTGCGCGACATGATCATTCTGCCCGAGATGGTGGGCAGCATGGTTGGCGTCTACAACGGCAAGACCTTCAACCAGGTGGAAATCAAGCCTGAGATGATTGGCTACTACCTAGGCGAGTTCTCCATCACCTACAAGCCCGTGAAGCACGGCCGGCCGGCCGGTATCGGGGCCACCCACTCCTCCCGCTTCATCCCCCTCAAGTAACCTGCTGGCCAATAAAAGCAGAGATTTATCTAAAAAAAAAAAAAAGAGAGAGAGACAGAGAGAGAGTCCCTTGGACTGGAAGGAGATCAGTCCTGGGATTTCTTTGGAAGGAATGATGCTAAAGCTGAAACTCCAATACTGTGGCCACCTCATGCGAAGAGTTGACTCTGATGCTGGGAGGGATTGGGGGCAGGAGAAGAAGGGGATGACCGAGGATGAGATGGCTGGATGGCATCACTGACTCGATGGACGCGAGTCTGAGTGATCTCTGGGAGTTGGTGATGGACAGGGAGGCCTGGCGTGCTGCGATTCATGGCGTCGCAAAGAGTCGGACACGACTGAGCCACTGAACTGAACTGAACTGAGAAGTTACTGAATAAATGGTTCTTTCAACAGCACGTGTACTCTCTAGACAATATAGTAGAAGGACAGAAGTTTTTATTCTAGCAATGGATTGTCTCAAAGACAGTAAGTCATGGAAAACCATACTGAGCCTTTTGCGATGTTAGTTAGCAACTTGCTGTACTAAACCATTTATTTGGGGAAATTTCAAACATAGATGAAGTAAACAGAATAGTGTAATGAATTCCCATATATCCATCACCCAGTTTTAACAACTCTTACATTCTGCCATTCTTGTCTCATCTCCAGCACTTGCATCTCTCCACCCACTCCCCACCCACCCCCCATCTGAGTTAAGTTGCATCATAAGATTAGTGCATGACTCTGTTGCCTAGATATGAGCCAAAAGTATCTGAGAACAAAAGTGTCTGAGCCTTGGATCTGTGTTGTTTACCCTCGGTCACCTTCACAAATACAGTATAACTCTTTCACCCAGTCAAGATAATACATCTTCTTTGTGGTCACTGCTTAAGTTGCATGACTTAAAAGACCACAAGGACTCTCTATCCTCTTTTAACCTGAGTTTGCACATGCCAAAGTTGTAGAGAGGTCATAAAATTTGCTCACCTGTACAATGAAGAAGCATCTCTTCACTGGAATGCTTAATTTGGGTCTTATCTGAATCCTGATTGACTTCTGCTACAGTCAAAATGGTTCCAACAACACTGCACTTTAGCAAACCATCTCTGCAGCTGGTGAACAGATGGCTCCACAAAATCATTTTGTTCCGGACTCACAGAATCTTTTCGCAATTCTCTTGGTGAATTACTTTGCTGATTTGAACATGTAACCCGCTTCTGCCTTAAATTTCTCCATCTGTAAAAAAAAAAAAAAAGGATTATTAACTGGGCAGCTATTGTCTTCCACTTTGCTGAATGGTTGAAGAATACAGATACAGAAAGTAAGACAGAAACAGAACTTAAAACTGTTCCCAGAGAGTAAATAAAATAATATAGAGCCACATCATACTTCTCTTAAGCTGGAGTGACTTTCCTGGTGGTCCAGTGGTTGGAGGGACTTCCATTTTGGTCCAGTGGTTGAGACTTTGCCTTCCAGTGTAGGGAGTGAGGGTTCAGTCCCTGGTTTGGGAGCTAAGATCCCACATGCCTCATGGCCAAGAAATCAAAACATAAAACAGAAGCAATCTTGTAACAAATCCAATAAAGACTTCAAAAATGGTCCACATCAAAAAAAAAAAAAGCTGGAGCACTTTACAGGCTCCCCCCGCACAGCCCAATCCCCCATGATCCTCCTTAGTAGTTAGAAAGGAGACAGGATTTTCTTTTCATGGCTTGGGAAACTGAGCCACAGAAGTGAACCCTCTTGCCTGAGGCTCCTGAGGACATGATGAAAGTTAGAATAGTTGCCAAGACTTCTCTCCCAGCCCAGTATTAAACTCACCTGTATTACTATTCTTCTAATAAAGAGATAGACCTTGTGAAACAAGTTAATTCTTGTACATTAGATTTGCATTCAGATATAACCTCTTCATAGACATTATACAGTATTGGGGAAACAATTCACCTACCACTGAAATGTAGAATCAGTACAATTTCCCACTGGTATTGATATATCATTCAATATATATTAGGCACCCACTATGTGCCAAGCATTGAAAAGAGGGACTCAGCGCCTCTCCTCATGGAGCTTAAATGGCCATGAGAGAAAGAAATTTCTGAAGTGGCATCTATGTTTCCTGGGGCTGCCATATCAAATCCCATGAACTTGGTAGCTTAAAACAACAGAAATGTATTCTCGCACAGTTTGGAGACCAGACATCCTAAATTAAGGTGATGGCAGGGCCCCATGCTTCCTCCAAAGGGTCTCAGGGAGGACCCTTCATTTCCTCCTCCAGCTGCTGGTAACCCCAGGTGTTCACTGACAGTGGCCACATCCCTCCATGCTCTGCCTCCATCTTTGCATGGCCTTCTCTATACGGTCTCCTGTCTTTCTTTCCCTCAGTTTTATTGAGAAATAGTTGACACGTAACATTGTATTAGTTTCAGGTGCACAACATCTAAGGACACTAGTCATTGGGGTGGGTGGAATGGGTGAAAGTTTCCAACTTCCAGTTATAAAATAAATAAATCATGGGGAGGTAATGTACAGCATGGGGCTTCCCAGGTGGTGCTAATGGTAAAGAATCCACCTGCCAATGCAGGAGATGTAAGAGATGCCAGTTCAATCCCTGAGTCGGGAAGATCCCCTGGAGGAGGGCATGGCAACCCACTCCAGTATTCTTGCCTGGAGAATCCCCTGGACAGAGGAGCCTGGCGGGCTCCACTCCATGAGGTCATAAAGAGTCAGACACTACTGAAGCAACTTAGCACCTACACACACAATGTACAGCATGGTGACTATAAATTAATAATACTGTATTGTATATTTGAAAGTTGCTAAGAGAGTAAATCTTCGAAGTTTTCATCACGAGAAAAAAATTCTGTAACTATGTATGTAATGGACATTAATTAGACATATTGTGGTCATTTTGCAATATAAACAAATATCAAATCATGCTATACACCTGACACTAATGTTATATTCAAATAGACACTTGTCATTGGATTTACAGCTCAACTATATAATCCAGGATGATTTCATCTTGAGATCCTCAACTTAATTACAAAGGTCCTTTTCCAAATAAGGTCACATTCACAGGTTCTGGGTGGACATATCTTGTGGAAAGGCACCATACAACCCCTATACAAGGCAAGCCTATTAAAGAAAGAGAAAAATATATTCAGTATTCTACTGAATGTTCCTTCTCTAGCTTTAAGATGAAATTCTACACAATAAGCATTGTAGTCTCTTAGCAAGTTTAATGTCTATAATGCAATCATTGTCTACAATCACTGAATTGTATATTAGGTCTCTAGGACTTACTTATCGACCATTTGCATGTGTGTATGCCAAAGAATTGATGTTTTCAAATTGTAGTGCTGGAAAAGACTCTTGAGAGGCCCTTGGACAGCAAGGAGACCAAACCAGTCAGTCCTAAAGGAAATCAACCCTGAATTGGAAGGACTGATGCTGAAGCTCTGATACTTTGGCCACCTGATGTGAAAAGTGGACTCATTGAAAAGAACCCTGATGCTGGGAGAGACTAAGGGGAGGAGAAGGGGGCGTCAGAGGATGAGATGGTTGGATGGCATCACCAACTCAGTGGATATGAATTTAAACAAACTTTGGGAGGTACTGGAGGACAGAGAAGCCTGGCATGCTGCAGTTTAAGGGGTTTCGAAGAGTCAGACATGACTTAGCTACTGAACTGAATTGAACCATCTGGGAAGCTATCTGAAAACAAAGTTCTCCTCTCTTTAAATTACTTCCTTATCACCCATGGCCTCTCACAGGAACTGGCACATCTCTCCCATTTCCCCACCCTGCCCCCAGGCCCTGGTAAACATTATGTCACTGTCTACTTTCATAGTTTGGGGTTTTAAAAAATTATTTTATTTTTGGCTGCACTGGATCTTCATTATTGAGCGCAAGCTTTCTCTAGTTGCAGTGAGTGGGGGCTACTCTTCCTGTGGTGTGTGAGATTCTCATCATGGTGGCTTCTTTTGTTGGGAAGCACAGGTTCTAGAGTGTTTGGGCTCAGTAGTTATGGCACACGGGTTTTGTTGCCCTGCAGCATGTGGGATCTTCCCAGACCATGGATCAAACTGGTTCCCTGCTTTGGCAGGTGGATTCTTAACCACTGGACCACTAGGGAAGCCCAAGAAGTTATTCTTTAGAACAAAACTATCTCTCTGCCTCTCTGTTCTTTGAAAATCAGAGCCAATGCTTTCAGGTGAAACTCAGTGGACAAAAGGCCCAAGAACACTTATGGAAGGGTAACAGAGAGGGGTGAACAATGGGTTTGGAAAGAAACAATGGTTGGTGATGATTCAGCTAACTACGGTCACATCATCAGGTGGTAACAATTACTTTAAAACACACACACATATTTATCTATTTATTTGACTGTGTGGGTCTCAGATGCAGCACTCTGGATCCCTGATCCTCATTGTGGCATGTGGGATCTAGTTCTCTGACCAGGGACCAAACCATGGCCCCTGAATTGGGAGCAGAGAGTCTTAGCCCCTGGACCACCAGGGAAGCCCTGGTGACTGTTAGTTTAAAGTCTTCAGCAACAAACTTATGTGAAATGGTAGCACTGAGTACGGAAACAGTACAGTCACTCACCAACTGAAGAGGAGCCGTATCTGGACCAGAGTGTTAGGGCACAACTTTCCCTCGTATGCAAAACCTGTCTCATTCCGTGTGGTCTTTCTGGTTGTGTGTTTCTTGGCCTTTCTAAGTTTTAAGAGAAGTTTTGGTTTGCTTACTTATAGCAAGCTCTGTACTAAGTGCACTCAATAGGAACGCCCACCAAAAGAAAATAACATGCTAAACAGAGTTTAAAAAAAAAACACACTTTAAAAAAAAAGTCAGTTTTCCCATTTCTTTTTCTTTTTTCCACTGTGCTGCTTGACTTGCAGGATCTTAGTTCCCCAAATGGGGATCAAAGCTGTGCCCCCTGAAAGGGAAGTGCATGTCTTAACCACTGGACCACTAGGGAATTCCTCCCCATTTCTAATTTTATGTTTTCCAGTTTTGAGATATTGGCATGTAATACTATATTAGTTTAAGACATACAACATTATGGTTTGATCCATCCATATATATATAGTGAAATGATTATCACAATAAGTTTAGTTATCACCTCACATAGTTACGTTTTTTTTTCTGGATGAGAACTTTTAAGCCTGACTCTCTCAGCAACTTTCAAATATAGAATACAGTATTGTTAACTATGGTCACCACGTTGTACTTTAGTTACATTCCCAGAACTTATAACTGGAGGTGTGTACCTTTTGACTACTGTCAAGCGACAAAACTAAGACAATTCAGTAACGCGTTCAATGTCCCTAATTCAAGAGAAAGCAATCCACGGGTTGGGGGAGTACAGGACCTCATAAGCTGTGGAGCACCATCTGGAAGGATTTTGAGTGAGAGTGAATTTTACAAGAGCTGTTATTAATAAAAGCAGCAACATGGAAACAGGACCTGACTGGCTAGAAGGTGAGAATTTCCTTATGAGGCTAGCAGGTCCTGTTTTCAAGGGTAAGCTAACCTAGCTAAAGCTGAGCTAGAGGATTGTAATTGGTGTATGTTAGGTTTTCTTGGTAGGTATTTCCCGTAAATACCTGACTGACTTTATGTTTAGATTTCTGATTTGGGCTGGGCCACTGGAGTGGTCTCCATTTTGTGGGTCCTAATATATGAATTAGCTGTGAAAAGAAGAGAAGGGAAAAGCAAAGCAGAAAAGGAAAGATATAAGCATCTGAATGCAGAGTTCCAAAGAATAGCAAGGAGAGATAAGAAAGCCTTCCTCAGTGATCAATGCAAAGAAATAGAGGAAAACAACAGAATGGGAAAGACTAGAGATCTCTTCAAGAAAATTAGAGATACCAAGGGAACATTTCATGCAAAGATGGGCTCGATAAAGGACAGAAATGGTATGGACCTAACAGAAGCAGAAGAGATTAAGAAGAGATGGCAAGAATACACAGAAGAACTGTACAAAAAAGATCTTCAAGACCAAGATAATCACAATGGTGTGATCACTCACCTAGAACCAGACATCCTGGAATGTGAAGTCAAGTGGGCCTTAGAAAGCATCACTACAAACAGAGCTAGTGGAGGTGATGGAATTCCAGTGGAGGTATTTCAAATGCTGAAAGATGATGCTGTGAACATGCTACACTCAATCTGCCAGCAAATTTGGAAAACTCAGCAGTGGCCACAGGACTGGAAAAGGTCAGTTTTCCTTCCAATCCCAAAGAAAGGCAGTTCCAAAGAATGCTCAAACTATCGTACAATGCACTCATCTCACACGCTAGTGAAGTAATGCTCAAAATTCTCCAAGCCAGGCTTCAGCAATGTGAACTGTGAACTTCCAGATGTTCAAGCTGGTTTCAGAAAAGGCAGAGGAACCAGAGGTCAAATTGCTAACATCCACTGGATCATGGAAAAAGCAAGAGAGTTCTAGAAATACATCTATTTCTGCTTTATTGACTATGCCAAAGCCTTTGACTGTGTGGATCACAAAAAACTGTGGATAATTCTGAAAGACATGGGAATACCAGACCACCTGACCTGCTTCTTGAGAAACCTATATGCAGGTCAGGAAGCAACAGTTAGAACTGGACATGGAACAACAGACTGGTTCCAAACAGGAAAAGGAGTACGTCAAGGCTGTATATTGTCACCCTGCTTATTTAACTTCTATGCAGAGTACATCATGAGAAACGCTGGACTGGAAGAAACACAAGCTGGAATCAAGATTGCCAGGAGAAATATCAATAACCTCAGATATGCAGATGACACCACCCTTATGGCAGAAAGTGTAGAGGAACTAAAAAGCCTCTTGATGAAAGTGAAAGAGGAGAGTGAAAACGTTGGCTAAAACTCAACATTCATAAAACTAAGATCATGGCATCTGGTCCCATCACTTCATGGGAAATAGATGGGGAGACATTGGAAACAGTGTCAGACTTCATTTTTGGGGGGCTCCAAAATCACTGAAGATGGTGATTGCAGCCATGAAATTAAAAGACGCTTATTCCTTGGAAGAAAGATTATGACCAACCTAGATAGCATATTCAAAAGCAGAGACATTACTTTGCCAACAAAGGTCCATCTAGTCAAGGCTATGGTTTTTCCAGTGGTCAAGTATGGATGTGAGAGTTGGACTGTGAAGAAAGCTGAGTGCAGAAGAATTGATGCTTTTGAACTGTGGTGTTGGAGAAGACTCTTGAGAGTCCCTTGGACTGAAAGGAAACCAACCAGTCCATTCTGAAGGAGATCAGCCCTGGGATTTCTTTGGAAGGAATGATGCTAAAGCTGAAACTCCAGTACTTTGACCACCTCATGCAAAGAGTTGACTCATTGGAAAAGACTCTGATGCTGGGAGAGATGGGGGCAGGAGGAGAAGGGGACAACAGAGGATGAGATGGCTGGATGGCATCACTGACTCGATGGACATGAGTCTGAGTGAACTCCGGGAGTTAGTGATGGACAGAGAGGCCTGGCGTGCTGCCGAGGTCCAGCCTCAGCTGAGTCCAGGGACACCCTCAGGATGAATGGTGTTGGCAAACAAAAGAATGACACAGGGAGACCAAGCTTTGGTGAGTGAGGCCCGTAACTTTATTTTCAAAAGGGGCTTTTGTACTGTGAGTTGTACATAGAGCAAAGCGAAAGATGCAGAGTAATGCAGAGTCAGCTCAACATTCCATCAGTTTTAGCCTTTATCTAAACCAGGTTTTTTCCTGCATATCGTTTCATAAACAAGGGTCTTATGTTTTGTACATTATCTTCTGGCCCGGAGGCCTGTTGACATTTTATGACTCTTTTTTGATAAAGATTGGTCAACCAGAAAACTTATTTTCCCTTGAAGTGTTTTTTCTTAAATTCCTTAATCTGCATCACCCTTAGAATACCTGAACAGAGTTACATTTTTATAGTCAAAGGTGCAGTGGGTTACAACAAAGAAAGAACTTATTAACTCAAGGTCTAATGTTGCTAATGCCAAGGCTACTACTTGTTTTTCCTACATTCTAACTATATGCACTCCCAGGCACACAATGGATAAGGGATATGGGAACTTGGCAGCAAGCATTGGCTCAACAATGAAACCCTTCATCAGTATTATTTTAATAAAACTTTTTCACCCTTCGAAGGGCTCTACATTTTTAGAATGCTTAGGCTTCCCATGTCATGGTTGGGATGTTGTGAACTATCATATGTGTAGCTGCAAGAGTCTGGATAAACCTGCCAAGCAGGCTAGAATGCTAACGGGGGGTTTGAATTGAAATGTTCCTTTCATGCCCTGGAGACTTATCACTAGAGCCCTAAGTTGATTTTCTCCAGAGAAAGGTGGTCGGGGATAGCCCCCTGTTAATGTCAGAAGAGTTGGTGAAAGGCATAATATAGTAGACAGACAGATTTTGGTTTGAGGTAGATGCCGGAGCAGGTCCAGGGAGTCCCTTGAGTCCTTATCCGTCTTGCCTGTCAGGTCTCCTCAGCATGACCTTGTCATGGGTGGGATCTCCCAGGCTGGCTCCCCGCAGCGTGCTGTGATTCATGGGGTCACAAAGAGTTGGACACAACTGAGCAACTGAACTAAACTGAACTGAATATATGAATTAATTTAATTACCCCCTTACCCATCCCATTTATTTCACAGTTATTTCATGGAATGGTATAGTTTGAAAAAAGTCTTACTATGACCTATAGATTCAGGACTTAAATAATGAGTCCTTCAAGGTTTGCTACAGAATTCTTGAGCCATAAAGGACCCTTCAAGGTGACCTTATACATGCTCATTTTAGAACTGAAGAAGCTGTGTCTCAGAGAGTCAAATGTGCTCATCTACCTGTAGGCAAAGCTGGGTACAGAAGCTAAGTCTCTAGTTTCCAAGTTCATACTTTTTACTAGCAACTTAGAAAAAATCTGATCCATCTCTGCTCTTAAGTTTGAAGACAATCCAGGACTCAGAATCTGGAGTTGTTTGATAACTTTGGGAATGTGGGTTTGAGGAACAGTTCCCAAACAGATCTTATACTCCAATCTACAATAAAGTCTACATCAAACAAGAAATTTAACATATATATTTTTTAAACTAAGAGAAAGCATATTTTATTTACTCCAGATGTATCATGAAATAGGTTTAGGATTATAAAAGATGTGGAAGCTATCAGAGGCAAGATCTATGGATGCAAATATATCAACTTTGTATAAAAAGGTATAAAAGACTTTTAAACTAAGATATGTAAATAAAATAATTTTAAAAAGAAGTGAGAGCATAGAGAACTATAAGATGTGAATACTAAGATGTTGTTCAGTTGCTCAGTCATGTCTGACTCTTTGTGACCCCATGGACTGCAGCACGGCAGGCTTCCCTGTCCTTCACCATCTGTTGGAATTTGCTCAAACTTATGTCCACTGAGTCGGTGATGCCATCCAACCATCTCATCCTCTGTCATCCCCTTTTCCTCCTGCCTTCAATCTTTCCCAGCATCAGGGTCTTTTCTAATGAGTCAGCTCTTCGCAACAGGTGGCCAATGTATTGAAGTTTCAGTTTTAGCATCAGTCATTCCAATGAATATTCAGGGCTGATTTCCTTTAGGATTGACTGGTTTGATCTCCTTGCAGTCCAAGGGACTCTCAAGAATCATCTCCAACACCACAGTTCAAAAGCACCAGTTCTCTGGCACTCAGACTGCTTTATGTTCCAGCTGTCACATTCATACATTACTACTGGAAAAACCATAGCCTTGACTATATGGACCTGTGTTGGCAAAGTAGTGTCTCTTCTTTTCAATATGCTGTCTAGGTTTGACATAGCTTTTCTTCCAAGGAGCAAGCGTCTTTTAATTTCATGGCTACAGTCAACAGCTGCAGTGATTTTGGAGCCCAAGAAAATAAAGTCTGTCACTGTTTCCATTGTTTCCCCATCTATTTGCCATGAAGTGATGGGACCAGATGCCATGATCTTAGTATTTTAAATGTTGAGTTTTAAACTGGCTTTTTCACTCTCCTCTTTCACTTTCATCAAACGGCTCTTTAGTTCCTCTTCGCTTTCTGCCATAAGGATGGTGTCATCTGCATATCTGAGGGTGTTGATGTTCCTCCTGGCAATCTTGATTCCAGCTTGTGCTTCATCCAGCCTGGCCTTTCTCATGATGTACTCTGCATATAAGTTAAATTAACAAGGTGACATTATATAGCCTTGACGTACTCCTTTCCTAGTTTGGAACCAGTCTGTTCTTCCATGTCTGGTTCTAACTTGCTTCTTGACCTGCATACAGATTTCTCAGGAGGCAGGTAAGGTGGTCTGGTATTCCCATCTCTTTAAGAATTTTCCACAGTTTGTTGTGATCCACACAGTCAAAGGCTTTAGCATAGTCAATGAAGCAGATATTTTCCTGGAATTCTCTTGCCTTTTCTATGATTCAATGGATGTTGGCAATTTAAGCACTAACTGCTGCTACTGCTAAGTCACTTCAGTCGTGTCCGATTCTGTGCGACCCCATAGACGGCAGCTCACCAGGTTCCCCTGTCCCTGAGATAGCTATCAAAATATTATAAGTGGAATTTCCTGTTTCCAGTTCTGCAAGTAAGGATCTTCGAAGTTGCCACTCTATTATACCTCAGTTCAGTTCAGTCGCTCAATCATGTCTGACTCTTTTCAACCCCATGGACTGCAGCATGCCAGGCTTCCCTGTCCATCACCAACTCCTGGAGTTTACTCAAACTCATGTCCATCGAGTAGGTGAGGCCATCCAACCATCTCATCCTCTGTCATCCCCTTCTCCTTCCACCTTCAACCTTTCCCAGCATCAGGGTCTTTTCCAGTGAGCCAGTTCTTTGCATCAGGTGGCCAAAATATTGGAGCTTCAGTTTTAGCATCAGTCCTTCCAATGAATATTCAGTTCTAATTCCCTTTAGGATTGCTTGATTGGATCTCCCTGCTGTCCAAGGGACTCTCAAGAGTCTTCTCCAACACCACAGTTCAAAAGCATCGATCCTTTGGTGCTCAGCTTTCTTTATAGTCCAACTCTCACATCCATACATGACTACTGGAAAAACCATAGCTTTGACCAGACAGACCTTTGTTGGCAAAGTAATGTCTCTGCTTTTTAATATGCTGTCTAGGTTGGTCATAGCTTTTCTTCTGAGGAGCAAGCATCTTTTAATTTCATGTCTGCAGTCACCATCTGCAGTGATTCTGGAGCCCCCAAAATAAAGTTTCTCACTATTTCCATTGTTTCCCCATGTATTTGCCATGAAGTGATGGGACCAGATGCTATGATCTTAGTTTTCTGAATGTTGACAAGCAAAAAGCTGAAGGGACTGAAAAATCAACAACTTTCTGAATCCACATGAGAGGAGAGGGCACAAAGCAAACCACTGCCTCCAAGTCTGACAGACAGGAAAATCAGGAGAAATGGCCAGTGGGCATAACTGATTCTGAGAATTTAAGACTCCAGGGAATTCCAGTCAGGGGTGTGGGTGGGGAACCCATAATATCATGAGATTTACCTCCAGGAGCAAGACAAGGTTCCCATAGTAAACATCAAAGAAGAATCTCCTTGGGATTCAGGCAGGAAAAGGAGCCACTTTGAAATAGCCAGAACACTGTTTTTAACAAGGCCTGCCCTCAGGGCAAACTAGTTAACCAGAGCCTACCCCACTGGTATATCATCAGAGCCTGAGTGACTTGGAGAAGGGAAATAGGCAACTCCAACCCATTCTGGCCATCCCGCGAGAGGTGGGAGAAAAAACTGAGAAACACTTCTGAAGTTCAAAACACGTGAAGTTCTGAATGCAGAGGCACAGGCTCACTAAAAGACTGTGACCTAATCATAGGGCTATAGATGGCTTTCCCTTCCCCACACCTCACCATCACTGTACTACAGGTACCTGGTACATCATGGCTGGCTATCAGAAAAAAATTACATGGCGTATCAAGAGGCAAAAAGCAATTTGAAGATACAAAGCCAGCAACAGAACCAGGCATGACAGAGATGTTGGTATTATCAGACTGGGGGAATGTAAAACAACTATGATTCATGTGGTAAAGGCTCTAGAATTCCTTGGTAGTAGTCTAGTGATTAAGATTCTGCCTTCTAATCCAGGGGACGCCAGTTCAATCTGGGTCAGGGAACTAAGGTTCTACATGCTGGGGTGTGTGGCCAAAAATTTTTTAAAAAAGATATATATATATATATATATATATATATATATATATATGNTATATATATATATGGTAAAGGTTTTAATGGATAAAGTAGATAGCATGCAAGAACAGATGGACAGTGTAAGCAGAGAGATGGAAATCCTAAGAAAGAACACCCAAAATGCTAAAGAACACTACAATAAAAAATAAAGACAGACTTTGATGAGCTTATCAGTAGACTGGACATAGCTGAGGAAAGAGTTAGAGGCTATCGCAACAGAATCTAAAACTGAAAAGCCAAGAAAACAAAGGCTAAAAAACCAGAGTAGATTATACTGGGTTGGCCAAAAATTTCATTCTGGCTTTTCTATTACATCATATGGGAAAAAAAGCCAAACAAACTTTTAGCCAACCCTGTACAAGTACTGTGGGTCAAGTGCAAGAGGTGTTAAATATGCATACTGAGAATGCCAGAAGGAGAAGAAAGAGAGAAAGGAACAGAATAAATATCTGGAACAATAAGGACTTAGAATTTCCCTAAACTAATATCAGACACCAAAACACAGATAACAGGAATCTCAGAGGACACCAAGCAAGAAAAATGTCTGAAAACTATACTTCTGCATATCATTTTCAAAGCTCAGAAAATCAAGGAAAAAATTCTGAAAGAAGCCAGAGGTGGGTTAAAAACAAAAAAACCCAACTTACATATAGAAGAACAAGGTTAAGACATATCCAGGTACTTCCCTGGTGGTCCAGCATCTAAGACTCTGCTCTCCCAATGCAGGGGGCCCAGGTTTGATCCCTGGTTAGAGAACTAGATCCCACACACCAAAACTAAGATCCACTATAGCTAAATAAATATTTTCAATAAAAAAGACTTACATACAACTTATCCTCATAAACTATGCAAGCAAGAAGAGAATGGAGTGAAATATTTAAAGTGCTGAGAGAAAAACTCACCAACCTAAAGTTCTGTATCGTGGGAAATAATTCTTCAAAACAATCTTCTCAGACAAACAAAAATTGAGGGAATTTGTTGTCAGTAGACCTCCTTTGCAAAAAATGTTTAAAAAGAAGTTCTTTAGAGAGAAGGAAAATAATATAGGTTAGAAACTTGGGTCTACATTTAGAAAGGAAGAACATATTAAAAAAAAGGAGTAAGTGAAGGTAAAATAAGAACTTACTTTTCTTTATTAATACAACAGATAACAGTTTGTTCAAAATAATAATAGCAACAATGTATTTGATTATACATGTTTCTTTACATATTGTATATTACATATACATAATTATATGTAAGTGAAATTAATGACATCAATGACACGAGGAAGGAGAAAGGAATTAGGTTACTTTATTATTATTAATAGAAGGTATTCACACTATCTATGAAGTGGTATAGTGTTATGTGAAAGCAGACTTGGATTAGTTGTAAATGTATATTGCGAACCCTAGGGCAGCTGCTAAAAAGAATAAAAAAAAAAGTATAACTGATATGCTAAGAAAGCAGAGAAAATGAAATTAAAAATGCTTGACTGAAACCACAAAAGACAGAGAAGGTGTGGAAGACAAGAAATAAAGAACAGAAGCAACAAATTGGAAATAGTAATAAGTAGGGTAAATATTAATCCAACCAGATCAGATAATCATTTGGAATGTCAAAGCTCCAAATGCACCAACCAACTCAAAGAGACTGTTGGAGTGCTTCAAAGAGCACAGCCCAACTGTGTGTTGCCTACAAGAGACTCACCTTAAGTACACACACAAATATAGATTAAAAGTACACAGATGGAGAAAACATACCATGCTAACACTAATGAAAAGAAAGCAGGAGTTCTATTAATTTCCGACTGAGCAGACTTCAAAGTAAGCAAAGTTATCAGGAATAAAAAAAGATATTACATAACGATAAAGGGGCCAATCCTCCTAGAAAATATAACCAGTAATATGCAAGCACCATTGAAATTTTGGACTGAAAACATTGCTGGGGAGCGGGGGGACTTTCCTGCTCACTGTAGTATATTTAGCAGCAGCCCTGCCCTTTAACAGCCAGGAATGTATCTCTCCCGTCCAACCTGTGACAATAAAAAATTGCTATTGAGGAATTTCACTGGCCATCTGGTGGTTCAGACTCCACTCTCCCAATGCAAGGTGCACAAGTTCAATCCCTGGTTGGGGAACTAAGATCCCACATGACATGCAGCATGGCAAAAATAAAAAAAAAAAAAAGTAAAAGTGAAAACATAACATTTCATACTGGAATGTTTTCCAATACCACCACCCAACTCTTCAATTTTCAGTAGACCCTGACTGGAAGTCCCACAAATTTAACATAATTCTGACACCGTCTACCTGGAAATAACATCAGATGCCACAGGTTAAGGGTTCAGTCCCACAAGACTGCCTCCACTTCAGATGCCAATTGCAAGTCCACATTGTCACTTGTACTTCTGACCAGCCAGTTATAAATTGGGGTTCCCGTGATCCCCTCCTCTGGACAGATGATTTGCTAGAATAGCTCACAAAGTTCAGAGATACATTTATTTATATTTATCAGTTTATTATAAAGGATATTGTGAAGATACAGTTGTACAGCTAGATGAAAAGGTACAGAGAGCAAGGTCTAGAAGAGTCCTGAGCACAGGAGCTTCTGTCCCCATGGAACTGGGGTACGCCACCCTTCCAGCACACAGATATGTTCACCAATCCAGAAGCTCATCAAATCTTGTTGAAGAATTTTTATAGAGCTTAATCTCCAGTCCCACCCACTTCCCCAAAGATCAGTGGTGGTGGTTGTTCAGTCACTAAGTCATGTCCAGCTCTTTGCGACTCCATGAACTGCAGCACACCAGGATCCCCTGTCCTTCACTATCTTCCAGAAGTTGCTCAAGTTCATGTCCATTGAGTCGGTGATGCTATCTAACCATCTCATCCTCTGCTGCCCCCTTCTCTTTTGCCTTTAATCTTTCCCAGCATCAGGGTCTTTTCCAATGAGTCGGCTTTTCATATCAGGTGGCCAAGGTATTGGACCTTCAGCTTCAGTATCAGTCCTTCCAGTGAATATTCGGGGTTGATTTCCTTTAGGATTGACTGGTTGGATCTCTTTCCAGTCCAAGCGGCTCTCAGGAGTCTTCCTTCTCCAGCACCACAGTTCGAAAGCATCAATTCTTCAGCGCTCAGCCTTCTTTATGGTCCAAGTCTCACATCCATACACGACTACTGGAAAAACCATAGCTTTGACTATACAGACCTTTGTTGGCAAGGTGATGTCTCTTCTTTTAATATGCTGTCTAGGTTTGTCATAGTTTTCCTTCCAAGGAGCAAGGGTCTTTTAATTTCATGGCTGCAGTTACCATCCACAGTGATTTTGCAGCCCAAGAAAATAAAATCTGGAGGAGGAAATGGCGAACCACTCCAGTACTCTTGCATTGAGAACCCCATGAGCAGTTTGAAAAGATCAGCTGAAAATCCCAACTCTAATATTTGATCTTTCTGGTGACCAAGCTCCATCTAGGGACCCCACCCTAAGACCCCTCACTAGCTCAGGTGTGCTCAAAAGGGGCTCCTAGGGATAACAAAAGATACCCTGATCATTCATGAAATTCCAAGGGTTTTAAGTTCTCTGTGCCATGAACCTTGGGATAAAGGCCAAATGTATTTATTATACTACACAGACTTTCACCAGCAGATATCATTGAGAGGCCTCAGCGATATGGCATCACATCCAGCATGTGCTTCCAGGCTGACAGTGCAAATCAAGTCAGATTTCCCTACTCTCTTGAGAAGTGCCGGCAGGATCAAGAAGGCAATAAACAGGACTCAGCCTCCTTCCAAGGGCCATGATAAACACATTTATAAAATCTCTAATTGCATGTGGTGCTATGCTGGGCTCAATGATTCACAGAGAGAATTAGCTAACCCTTGCCTCTTCTCTTTAACAATTTACAGTCCAAGGCAGACAGGCTGATGCTCAATCACATTTACAGACAAATTGGACAGATACAATGGAATACAAACACTGTCAACTCATAAATGAACAAGATAAACATGCAGAGATGGAGATATTCAGATGGTTGAGATAAGGATAGTCATCTTGAAAAACTCCAGTTGCAGTCTTAGTACTTTTTTCTCTTTGACACCATATTCATTGACAATCGTGTAAGGCTATACAGGGCTTCCCAAGTGGTCCAGTGGTTGGGAATCCATCTGCCAATGCAGGAGACAAGGGTTCGATCCTGGCTCTGGTAGGATCCCACATGCTGAATGGCAGCTAAGCCCATGAACCACAACTACTGAGCCCTTGTACCTGGAGCCTGTGCTCCACAACGGGCGGGGGAGGTGGGCACTGCAATGAGAAGTCCATACACTGCAACAGAGTGGCCTCCACTCGCCACAGCTGGGGACCTTGCACAGCAGCAAAGACTCAGCTCAGCCAAAAATAAATAAATAAATCTTAAACATAATAATATGTAAGTGCCTCATAATTGTTCCCTAAAATGTGAATCTTTCGTCCATCCTTATTCTAAAACCCTTTTCTGGGGTCATGATGCTTGTAGCATTAATAATTTTGTATATATCATGATGTCAAATGATATTCCCTAACACACAGCTGTCTTTAAATTGTGTTTTCTTTTCATCACTGGTGGTGATGAAAAGATATCCAAAACAGCTCTTTTGACCTTACATTGAAGATGTTTTGTTTCAACTAGCTCAATTCTATTTGATTCTTTTCTCTTCTAATTCAAGGTAACTCATTTAGAATGGTCTCTTTTATTCAAATAGTCATTTCATCATTTGACACTTGGAAAAAAATTCTCTGGTGAAGCAAGATGAATTCTACATTAAGTTAAAAACAAGGCGAAAGGGTAGATTTAAAAGAGGAATGTTATATTATTTGAGATACAGCATCTTGTCCAATAAGCCACAATGAAGAAATATGTACATGACCAAAGCACTAAACAGTTGCATATGACATTCAATTATAATCTACAGTATTTCCTGTACAGGGAAGTACAGACTTCCCTGGTGGCTCAGAAAGTAAAGAATCTGCCTGCAGTGCAGGAGACTTGGGTTTGATCCCTGGGTCAGGAAGATCCCCTGGAGAGGGAAATGGCAATCCATTCCAGTACTCTTGACTGGAAAACCCCATAGACTAATTACATGGACCCTTGGAGCCTGGTGGGCTACAGTCCATGGGGTCGGATACAACTCAGCAACTGAACAACAACCCTAATCAGTTCAGTTCAGTCACTCAGTCGTGTCCACCTCTTTGCGATCCCATGGACTGCAGCACGCCAGGCCTCCCTGTCCATCACCAACTCCTAGAGCTTACTCAAACTCATGTCCATTGAGTTGGTGATGCCATCCAACCATCTCATCCTCTGTCATCCCCTTCTCCTCCTGCCTTCAATCTTTCCCAGCATCAGGGTCTTTTCCAATGAGTCAGTTCTTCGCATCAGGTGGCCAAAGTATTGGAGTTTCAGCTTTGGCATCAGTCCTTCCAATCAATATTCAGGACTGATTTCCTTTAGGATGGACTGGTTGGATCTCCCTGCCGTCCACGGGACTCTCAAGAGTCTTCTTCAACACGACAGTTCAAAAGCATCAATTCTTTGGCACTTAGCTTTTTTTATACTCCAACTCCCACATCCATACATGAATACTGGAAAAACCAAAGCTTTGACTAGACGGACCTTTGTTGGCAAAGTAATGTCTCTGCTTTTCAATATGCTGTCTAAGTTTGTCATCTGGAGAAGGAAATGGCAATCCACTCCAGCACTCTTGCCTGGAAAATCCCATGGACAGAGAAGCGTGATAGGCTACAGTCCATGAGGTCGCAAAGAGTTGGACACGACTGAGCGACTTCACTCACTCAAGTTTGTCATAGCTTTTCTTCCAAGGAGCAAGCGTCTTTTAATTTCATGGTTGCAATTACCATCTGCAGTGGCTTTGGAACCCAAGAAAATAAAGTCTGTCACTGTTTCCATTGTTTCCCCATCTATTTGCCATGAAGTGATGGGCCTGGATGCCATGATCTTAGTATTCTGAATGTTGAGTTTTAAGTCAACTTTTTCACTCTCCTTTTTCACTTTCATCAAGTGGCTCTTTAGTTCTTCTTCGATTTTTGTCATAGGGGTGGTGTGATCTGCATATCTGAAGTTATTGATATTTCTCCCGGAAATCTTGATTCCACCTTGTACTTCATCCAGTCTGGTATTTCTCATGATGTACTCTGCATATAAATAAATAAGCAGATGACAACATACAGCCTTGACATACTCCTTTCCCAGTTTGGAACTAGTTCTAACTGTTGCTTCTTGACCTGCATACAAATTTCTCAGAAGGCAGATAGCATGGTCTGGTATTCCAATCTCTTTCAGAATTTTCCACAGTTTGTTGTGATCCACACAGTCAAAGGCTTTGGGATAGTCAATAAAGCAGAAATAGATGTTTTTCTGGAACCCTCTTGCTTTTTCCATAATCCAGCAGATGTTGGCAATTTGATCTCTGGTTCCTCTGCCTTTTCTAAATCCAGCTTGAACATCTGGAAGTTCACGGTTCACGTATTGCTGAAGCCTGGCTTGCAGAATTTTGAGCATTATTTTGCTAGTGTGTTGACATGAGTGCAATTGTGCAATAGTTTGAGCATTCTTTGGAACTGCCTTTCTTTGGGATTGGAATGAAAACTGACCTTTTCCAGTCCTGTGGCCACTGCTGAGTTTTCCAAATTTGCTGGCAGATTGAGTGCAGCACTTTCACAGCATCATCTTGCAGGATTTGAAATAGCTCAACTGGAATTCCATCACCCCCACTAGCTTTGTTCATAGTGATGCTTTCTAAGGCCCACTTGACTTCACATTCCAGGATGTCTGGCTCTAGGTGAGTGATCACACCATTGTGATTATCTGGGTCATGATGATCTTTTTTGTACAGTTCTTCTGTGTATTCTTGCCATCTCTTCTTAATCTCTTCTGCTTCTGTTAGGTCTATACCATTTCTGTCCTTTATTGTGCCCATCTTTGCATGAAATGTTCCCTTGGTATCTCTAATTTTCTTGAATAGATCTCTAGTCTTTCCCATTCTATTGTTTTCTTCTATTTCTTTACGTTGATCACTGAGGAGGGCTTTCTTATCTCTCCTTGCTATTCTTTGGAACTCTGAATTCAAATGGGTATATCTTTCCTTTTCTCCTTTGCCTTTCACTTCTCTTCTTTTCACAGCTATTTGTAAGGGCTCCTCAGATAAGCATTTTGCCTTTTTGCATTTCTTTTTCTTGGGAATGGTCTTGATTACTGCCTCCTGTACAATATCACAAACGTCCGTCCATAGTTCTTCAGGCACTCTATCAGATCTAATCCCTTGAATCTATTTCTCACTTCTACTGTATAATTGTAAGGGATTTGATTTAGGTCATACCTGAATGGTCTAGTGGTTTTCCCTACTTTTCTTCAATTTAAGTCTGGATTTGGCAATAAGGAGTTCATGATCTGAGCCACAGTCAGCTCCCGGTCTTGTTTTTGCTGACTGTGTAGAGCTTCGCCATCTTTGGTTGCAAAGAATATAATCAATCTGATTTCTGTGTTGAACATCTGTTGATGTCCATGTGTAGAATCTTCTCTTTTGTTGTTAGAAGAGGGTGTTTGCTATGACCAGTGCATTTTCTTGGCAAAACTCTATTAGCCTTTGCCCTGCTAATATGCTACCCCAAAACAGGGTGCAAGGTAATAACTAAACAGGCTATTCCAGCAAGATTCCTTTAGACTGAGCTTAATCTAGTGTTTGCACACTGGCACCAGGGCACGATTTATTTCCCATCATTTCTCACCTCCACATATTGAGGAACTGATGGTCTAACTTGAGTCACCTGCCCACCACTAAACCAATCACTATGGCTGAGGAGTAGGAGCCCTCCATTGGCTGAGAGTGGGACCAATCCCATCCAACCTACATGACCAAGAATTTCTCACCATATCTAAAGATTGTTAAATAGAAGAATCCTTTTCTGAAAGTTTCTCGAGTTTTGTTTTCAACTATGTATGTGGTAGTGACATCCAAAGAACAGAGTTCTTGGAATTTCCTCTTGACACTTTTATCTCTGGGTGTGAAATTAAAATCCCAAAGTGCAAAGCAGGAAACTCCAAAACTTAGATTAAGAAAAAAATGCTTTAATTCACTCTGAAAATTATCTTTGAAATGGCTTCAAATGTCTGGCTGGATATTGTATATTTTCTAAGTTAGGCAAAGAGATGCTGTAAAATATGTTAGCAGGTGAATCACATAATCCAACTTTGCTTGATTGATTTGAAATTAGTGACCTCTGTTATAATCCCAGAGGATGAGATGGTTGGATGGCATCACTGACTTGATGGACATGAGTTTGAGCAAGCTCTGGGAGTTGGTGATGGATAGGGAAGCCTGGCATGCTGCAGTCCATGGGGTAGCAAAGAGTCAGACGTGACTGAGTCACTGAACTGAACTGAACTGTTGTAATCTGTGGCTTTTTAAAATTCTTGTCTAACTTCTAAAGCACTGCTCTCCAAATTTTATTTCATATTTAAGAATAGAAATATCCTAGAGAGCTGACCTAATAGGAAGTCTCTCTCTCTCTTTTTTTAAAAGTTGTCTGATACTGCTTTCATCTCTACTCTTATCAAAAGAGAAGGCAGCAAAGTTTAGGATACCATTCTGGCAATATCAACATCTTTATCTGCTATCGACTCTCTCTGGCAAGGAAGTGAGAATAATTCTTGAGTATAATTATCTTGCTTGGAGAAAGTCAATGTTTTTATCGTAATGCCTTTTTTTTCCCCCTGCGTAGAAAATAAAAACACATTAATTGTGGAAAATAAAGAAAAGCATATTTAAGGAAATGAAAATCACTCATAATTCCACTACCCAAAGATAACTTAAAGCTCACATTTTGATGTATATCCTTTGACAACAACAATAACAATAATTAAACATTTACTGAATGCTTTAAATATGCTAGCCACTATGCTGAGCATTGGAATATGAATGTTATCATTAAATTTCATTCTTATAACCATCCTATGAGGTACATGCTATTATTATCCCCATTTTATAGAGGAAGGAAACTGACTCTTTTCCGTGCATGCAGATACATTTTTAGAAATTTAGTGTTGTAGTACACATATTATTTTCTATTTAAAAATATAATGGACATTATTCCAAGTCATTAAATATTTTCTATCAAATAATTTGGTTTCACATGTATTCTTCCTAATTGTGAATCAACTTATGTCTAATATCTGTTGATGGATTTCAGGTAGCTCTCAAATTTTCATTATAATAACACTGTAATGAAGAATACAGTAAAAAATCATCATGAATACTTATGGTTATTCTCTAAGGTTAAATNNNTTAAATAGCCAGAAAGAGAAAAATGGAGTCAAAGAATATAAACATTTTTAAGGTCTTGATAAGAATTCCTAAATTTGTTCACAGAAAATACTGTATCAATTTGCCTTCTTACCAGTCTTGTAAAGAAAGGTCCTGATTCCCTTCATTTTGATTAGTAATTACTTATCAATTTATTTAAATATTGGCTAATATTATAGCTACATAATGGCATCTTTCTTGTTTTGATTGCATTTATTTTTCTAGAGTTTAACATTTTTTTTTCATCAAGCCAAATATTGTAGTGCCTATATGTTTTAGGGACCAGTGAATCTTGCAACAGATAAACAGGCCTTCAGCCTTAACTGGTTTGGAACTGACTCTTGTATATGAAAAGGTAGATCCTGTAACTGTCAATCTTAAATAGCCATACTTTCAAATATCCTATAAAGCATATTTTATATATATATATATATATATCCCTTATGATTTTTTACCTGTTTATATTTATTTATTTTTGGCCACAAATAAATAATTAAATCCTAGTTCCCCAACCAGGGATCGAACCTGCCCTGGCAGTAAACGTCCTGATCCAACCACTGAAAAGCCAGGGAATTCCCCCTTAAGATTTTTGTTTGTATGTTTGAACTGTGTGATGAATATATCAGGCTCTAGTCCTTAATAAATAGAATTCCTCTACCCTGCTAATGGCATTTGTTTCTCTCCCAAAACAGGCACCCTCAGGAAGCAGCTCAGAGTTGGGCTACACTGGATTCTGTGGGCAGTGGGAAAAGTGTGAAGAATTAGCAATTTCACTGTGAGGGAAACACCCCAAATAATTGGAATACTGAAGTTCTCAAAGGAAAGTTTATATTAGGTTGGCCAGAAGGTTCATTTGGATTTTTCCATAGCACTGTATGGGAAAACCCAAACAAACCTTCTGGTCAACACCATACATGAGCGTTTGTAACAGCACTATTCATTATAGCCGAAAGATATGTATAACCCAAATGTCCATCAATTTATGATTATGCATATCAATTAGTGATATACATATATATTTTTTATTCGAGCATAAAAAGAAATGAAGTACTAATGAATGTTATAACGTGGCTGAACATCAATACCATACTAACTGAAAGAAGCCAGATACCAAAGATCATAGTCCATTTACATGAATTGTCCAGAATAGATAAATCTACAGAGACAAAAGCATAGATTTGTTGTTTCTAGAGACTTACAGGATGGAGAAACGGGAAGAAATTGCTTAGTGGGTATGAGGTTTCCTTTTGGGGAGCTAGAGATGTTTTGGAGATCCAACCAGTCCATCCTAAAGGAAATCAGTCCTGAATATTCACCGGAAAGACTGATGCTGAAGCTGAAATTCCAAAACTTTGGCCACCTGATGCGAAGAACCGATACATTTGAAAAGACCCTGATGCTGGGAAAGATTGAGGGCAGGAGGAGAAGGAGATGACAGAGGATGAGATGGTTGGATGGCATCACTGACTTAATGAACATGAGTTTGAGTAAGCTCTGGGCGTTGATGATGGACAGGGAGGCCTGGCGTGCTGCAGTCCATGGTATCTCAAAGAGTTGGACACGACTGAGTGACTGAACTGAACTCAACTGAGATGCTTTGGAAGTAGGTAGAGCAAGAGATCGCACAAAATAAATGTACTCTCACTGAATTGTTCACCTTAGATGGTTAATTACACCTCAAAAATTTTTTTTAGAAAAAAAAGAATTTTTCCTTTCATTTTGGCCTTGTCACAAGTTTTATAAGCACTTTAATATAGTGGGGGGCATAAATAATATTCAAAATATGTTCTTTCCTTTAATATATTTCTACTCTCAATGCTTATTTAATCACTAATATTTATGTGTAGCAAATTACTGGCATGGTGTTTTTCCTCTTAATATCCCCCTTAAGGCTTACTCTGGGAAAAAAAAGTAAATCATGTAATTTATATCCTCAAGATAATTTGTACTTGGAAAGGAAGAATCAAATCCAAAACTTACCATTTTTTCCCCCTATTACTCCAGAGTGGCTGTAGAGGAGTTAAGAGATTAGTTGAAATTTACATTCCAAAATGGATTCATTATCAACAGAGGAAGAAACTCAAAATATTCAATCATCTCTTCAAGACTTGTCACCTGTTTGTCAAGTGTATTTTTCTGTTTTAATATTTATACTGAGATCATGTGTGTATGTGTCTGTTTGCAGCATAAAACTGGAATACTTATCATTTGTGCAAGATATATCAAGAATCATGTATATAGTTTTTTTTATTTTATTTACTATTATTATTTTTCATTTTTTGGCTGTTCCATGTGGCATGTGGGATCTTAGTTCCTTGACCAGGTATCAAACCCAAGCCCCCTGCGGTGGAAGTGCAGAGTTTTAATCACTGGACCACCAGGGAAGTGCAAGTTGTCCATTCTTTAATTCACTGATAGGAACAAATTGAGATCCTGAAGAAGAGTTTCTCTTCCTTTCTCTGTGTTTTATTCAACACACACATGGAATAAAAACCTGTCTGAAGAAGTTAAAAGGAACAGGATATCAGAGAAGTCCTCTGGCAACTTAATTGCTCTCATGGTTCAAGGCATTTAGGAGCCTGAAAATAAAGAATGAAAAAATCATGTATTTGTTCAAACTGCATGAATAATGCTCAGAAGTTCCAGACGCTTATGGGAAGAGTGAGCCCAATGCTGTGGCTGGGAAGCTTTGGCTCACTTTGAATTTTCCAATAAATCTGGGATGACAAGGACGGTTTATAATTCCTTCAAGTTTAACATCAATTGAAACTTTAGATAAGGTACATATTTTATCCTTAACTCTAATAGAAACAGACATGTTTTTAAAGACTAAATAAGAAATTCCATGATGTCCTGATCAATCTGTAAACTCCAGAGTTAAGTTCTGGCTTTGATTTCTAACATCAGGAAGATTCAGTCATGGCTCAAGTGAGAGATATATTTGGGGGAAAGAATGAAGATACCAAATTTATTTGTTTATTAAAGTCTTTATAAAGTTTATTAAAGCCTTCCCTGGTGGCTTAGATGGTAAAGAATCTACCTGCAATGCAGGAGACCAGCGTTCAACCAGTGAGTCAGGAAGATCCCCTGGAGAAGGAAATGGCTACCCACTCCAGTATTATTTTTTTGCCTGAATTCCATGGACAGAGGAACCTGGCAGGCTACAATCCAAGGGGTCGAAAAGAGTCGAACAGGACTGAGCAACTAACACTTTCACTTTCACAGTATTGCTTCTGTTTTATGCTTTGGTTTTTGGCCCCGTGGCATATGAGATCTAGTTCCCTACCAGGAATTGAACCCACACTCTTGCATTGGAAGGCAAAGTCTTAACCACAGGGCTGCCAAGGAAGTCCCCAATTTAAAATTAAGTCTAGTTCATGTTATTAACTAAATAGTGTTCCCCTTCATATTCACATGTTGAAACCCCAATGTGATGGTATTTGGTGTTGGGCCTTTGGGAGGTAATTAGATTTAGATGAGCTTCTGGTCAGGGGGCGCTCATGATGGGTTACTGCTGCTGCTGCTAAGTCACTTCAGTCGTGTCCAACTCTGTGTGACCCCATGGACTGCAGCCCACCAGGCTCCTCCATCCATGGGACTTTCCAGGCAAGAGTACTGGACTGGGGTGACATTGCCTTCTCCGGATGATGGGTTAAGTGTCCTTATAAAAAGAAATATCAGAGAAGCTCTCTTTTTCTGCCATAATGAGGACATGGTAAGAAGGCAGTCATCTGCAAGTCAAGAGGAGAGCTAGCACCAGAAACTGAACTGGTCTGCACCTTGATCTTGGACTTTCTAGCCTCCAGAATTGAGAGAAAATAAATTCCAGTTGTGGAAGCCAGACAATCTATAGTATTCTGTTATGGCAGCTGGAGCAAACTAAGACAGCCGATGCATCTATTTATATAATTGTTTGTGTGCATGCATGTTAAGTCACACCAATTGTGTCCAGCTCTTTGCAAACCCATGGACTGTAGCCCACCAGGCTCCGCTGTCCATGGGATTCTCCAGGCAAGAATACTGGAGTAGGTTGCCATTTCCTCCTTCAGGGAATCTTCCCCACAGAGGGATCAAACCAAAGTTTCCTGTGTCTCCTGCAATGCAGGCAGATTCTTTACCACTGAGCCACCTGGGAAGCCCCATCATTTATATCTATGCCTCTTGGACTCAACTCTCCCTTTGCCTAAATAAGCTGAGGTTCAAGGGGATGAGAAGGGACAGCCTCTGGGCAATTGCACTTCTGGCTCCAATTCTTTACTTTTCCCTCTCTCCTCACTTGATGCTGCATGACTGTGCAGCGCCTCTTGCCAAAGATCCACTCTACTTCCTGAAGTTTGGATCTGGGCTGGCCTTCTGCTTTAGCTAATAGAACACACTGGTCCAGTGGTTAGGACTTGCGCTTTCACTGCCAAGGGTGCAAGTCTGATCCCTGGTGGACTCACAAGCCTTGAGACCCAGCCAAAAATTAAAAAAAAGAAGTGGGGGGGGGATGCACAGAAGTACTGATATGAGCCACCACTTAGCTTACGACTGTAGGATATACTTGTTCCCACCTTCTTGCATCTCTGTCTCTACCATTGCTCTCAGGTGGGCTGCAGAGGAGAGACCCCTAGAGCCACTCCAGTTGTCCCCAGGCATATCCATTCTGGATCACCCAGTCAGCCACGCTTCCCATCTGTGCCCAAGCCCCAGCAAGATTAGCAGAGCTCCCTAGCCTACCACCCTAGATGTGCAATCAAACATGTGTCTTGTCATGCCTTCAGGGTTTTGTAGCTGTTATACAGCATTCTCGCTAAGTAGAGAGCTATGCGTTGCCACTATGGTGGTAGATGATCATCAAACATTACAGATGCAGAAACTTTTGCAAACTGAAATATCTAAAAAACATCAGCAGATGAATGGAAAGAAAGCTGTGGTACATATACACAATGGAGTATTACTCAGCCATTAAAAAGAATACATTTGAATCAGTTCTAAGGAGATGGATGGAACTGGAGCCGATTATACAGAGTGAAGCAAGCCAGAAAGAAAAACACCAATATAGTATACTAACGCATATATATGGAATTTAGAAAGATGGGGATGATGACCCTGTATGCGAGACAACAAAAGAGACTCAGATCTATAGAGTGAACTTTTGGACTCTGGGGGAGAGAGAGAGGGAGAGGGTGGGATGAGATGGGAGAATGGCATTGAAACATGTATACTATCAAGTAAGAAACGAATCGCCAGTCGATATCCGATGCAGGATGCANTGACTCAATGTAGTTTCTGCTTCTATTATTGAAAGCAACCACTTCTACTGGAAACTGCCATTAAGTCAAGTATTGAGAGTGAGTCAGGGTATCAGCCAAAAAAAAAAAGGTGAGTATAAGATGTACTCATAGACTTGTGAAAAATACGTAATGTATATTATCTTTTGCTTAATAGCACTAAGAGATATGGGAAGTGGGTTCTCGAGAACAAATAATGAGAGTTGACAATAGAAATGTAAACTCAATTTCAATTAATTAATGTGTCCATTGATCCCTCCAGCTGCAGATGGTGATGTCAACTTTGGATAATATAGGAGGTCCAGAGGAAACAAGGAGAGTTTCTTTCCCCAGGGAGTGAGGTCAATTCAGTTCATGAGCTTTGAGAAGCTGGAATGTTACCTTGGGTCTGGAAATACTTAGCGATGCTTGTCAGGCTAGCGATCAAGTTTCCCCAGCAGCTCAGTTAATTACCCAGAACTTTTTGTATTGATTGAACCCTGAGACTCTGCATGACTCTGGCAAAGTCAGGCCTCGTTTTATTCAATAGGGGATCTTTTCTTCCCTCTCAGCTGGATTTTCTTGAATTATCAAAAGAAAATGATTATGCATGCACACAGGAGACCTGGTTCACATACTATATTTTTCCTTGTTCAGAGCAATTTTCTGTTTCCTCTAATATGGTGTCTCAGAACTGCACAAGGGTTTGACATTTTCAGAAGTTTCCCATCTGATCGGGTGGTAAAGGCTGGCTTTTCCATCTGCCTTGGGACCTGCCGGTGACCTGCCAGCTTAACTGCTGGTGAGCTACTCTCTAATGAGCAACGGGGAAAAGTGGTTCTACCTGGCACAGTTCTCCTTAGGGGACGACAGGGTTCAGAGATACATAAAATCACGGAGATAGTCATCCATTTCTCAGAACTACTTAAATATCTTTGATGGTTATTCAGTTCTTTCAGAATCATGACATTGCTAATGATGATTCATGATTAAATAGCAAGCTGAGTTCCTGATCCTCGTTAGAATGTGGCTGCCCTCTGCATGCCACAGAGCCAAAAAATATAGAAGAAAATAGTGGCTGCCCTCATTTGTTGCTGGTGGAAATGTGAAATGATGCAGCCGTTGTAGAAAAGAGTCTAGCAGTTCCTCAACAGTTAAGGGGAGAGTCACTGTATGACCCAGAAATCCCACTCCCAAGGTATATATTCAAGAAAACCAAACGCACATGTTCACACAAAGACATACACATGAATGTTCACAGTCTCATGATTCACAATAGCCCAAAGGTGGAAACGACCCAAACGCCTACTGACAGATGAACAGATAATCAAAATATAGTCTGACCATATAATGGAATATAACTAAGATAAGAAAAGGAATGAAGTACTGATACATGTCACAACATGGATAAACCTCAGAAAGATTTGGCTAAATGAACACAAGAGACCATACATGTTGTATGATTCCATTGATATGCAATGTCCAGAAGAGAAAATCCATAGAGAAAGCAGATTAGTAGTTGCTGGGGGCTAAAGGGCAGCAGGATGGGGAGTGACTGCTAATGGGCATGGGGTTTCTTTTTAGGGTGACGAAAATGTTCTGGAATAGATAATGGTGATGGTTACATGTTTCCTTTTTTAAAAAACTGCATATATCTGTTCTTTTTTGGCCTCACCACGAAGCTTCTGGGATCTTATTTCCCTGAACAGGGATTGAACCTGGGCCTTCCGAAATGAAAGAACAGAGTCCTAACTGTTGGACCTCCAGGGAATTCCCTTGCACATTTCCTTTCCCAGCTCCTGAGTCAACTGGCTGGGTTGAACAGGACATCTGAGGGTGAGAGAAAGGGAGAATCCATGGGATTTCTTGCCTTCTCTCTCCATCCTCCTGTAGCGTCTGTGTTTACCTGCAGCTCTGCCTCCCACCCAGTGGCCTCAGTTTCTGGGCTATGGTAACCATCTCTTTCCTTTGTCCTCTCTGTCCTGGGAGTGGCAGCATCTTCTTGTTATTGCTAATCTCTATCCAGTTTGGTTTCTCAGATCTACTATCACCTGTGGAGCCAATTCTCTGTATAATTTCCCTGTGTTTGAAACACCAGAGTGCCTTCTATTTCCTGTCTGGACTAAGGGCTATACCAACTTAAATTCCTTCCAATAGTGAGTGTAGTTTGAATCCCTGGGTTGGGAAGATCCCCTGGAGAAGGAAATGGAAACCCACTCCAGTATTCTTGCCTGGAGAATTCCATGGACAGAGGAGCTTGGTGGGCTACAGTCCATGGGGTCGCAAAAGAGTTGAACACAACTGAGCATGCACACAGTATGTGAAACTACCGGTTTCCTATAAACATTATTAATGCTGCACATTATCATCATACGATGGATGAGGAGTTACTGCTAATGTGTATGGGTTTTCTTTTTGGGGTGATGAAAAAGTTCTGATTCTAGACAGTAGTGAAAGTTGCACATCATTGTGAACGTATTTAATGTTGCTGAACTGTACCCTTCATGTGGTTAAAATGGTAAATTGTTATGTGATAAGTTTTTGCTGCAGTAAAATTTTTAAAATAAAAATCAAGAGTAACAAGTTAAAAAATCTTAGCCCTGCAGAGGAATTAACACATCATCCAGTCCAGATCTTTCACTGTTAATGTGGCTGACCCAAGTTTAGAGAGAATAAGTGGCTACTGAATCCACAAAGCTAGTAAGTTTCAGGGTCAACATTAGAACTTGAGGGCTCTAATTCTCAGGCCAACTTTCTGCTTGTTTCATCAATCATGACTTTATTTGAATCTGACTGGCAGGAGGATACCTGGTGACTGAGGAAGGAAGGGAGACATTCCCTGAATAACACATAGGATGAGATAAAGGCTTCTCTAGAAATGGCAACCCACTCCAGTGTTCTTGCCTGGAGAATCCCAGGGACGGGGGAGCCTGGTGGGCTGCGGTCCATGGGGTCGAACAGAGTCGGACACGACTGAAGCAACTTAGCAGCAGCAGCAGAAGCAGTAACAAACCAAGGAGCCTGAAGGTCTTTCTGAGTACTAAACAATTCTGGTAGGATGAATAGATTTCAGGGTTTCAATTATTTATTATCACCTTTATTGATGATTTTGGTTACAAGAGCCTAAAATCTTTCTCAATCAAGCTCAAGCAAAATGAAATAAAAACAAAACCAAACCAAACCTCCAACCCAGACCAACAAACATTTGCTAATTTTTTTGTGGTTGGGGGATTATCTTCTAGGAAAGCTGATAATTGAAATAGCTGCAAGAAACAGGGTATCAAGATAAAAATAGAAATCAATGAACCAAACGTATTTCTTTCTCCCCTCTGCTGCTGCTGCTGCTGCTAATTTGCTTCAGTCGTGTCCGACTCTGTGCGACCCCACAGACGGCAGCCCACCAGGCTCCTCTGTCCCTGGGATTCTCCAGGCAAGAATACTGAAGTGTGTTGCCATTTCCTTCTCCAATCCATGCATCCATGCTAAGTTGCTTCAGTCATGTCTGACTCTGTGCGACCCCATAGACAGCAGCCCACTAGGTTCCTCTCTCCACGGAATTCTCTAGGCAAGAGTACTGGAGTGGGTTGCTATTTCCTTTCTCCCCTCCCTGACCTCCGATTCTGCTTGATTCTGCTTTTACTTGCAAACTGGCTTGATCTCTCTTCCTACAGGTAGCCTTTTTCTGGAAGGCGGTATTGAGACATTAACAACCTGCCTAGCAACCCAGAGAGAAAGAGGGCTCTTCTTTCTAGAGTCCATATAGTGATCCAGAGAACGATCTGATCAGCTCTGCTAGGTCCATATGCCCATGACTGTATTGATTGGGGGATATCATGGCCTGAATAAAGGTGGCTCTTGCTGCTTATATTCAGTTAAGAGTTACCACCCGAGAATAAACCATGTTGCCAAGTTTTCCAGTTTTTCAAGTGAAGCTGGAAATATAGATTGGGGGCAGGGGTCCACTGAAATGTCTCAATTTTTAAGTGCTGGCAAATATTGTATGTGCATGCTCAGTTGCTCAATCATGTTCAATTCTTTTCGACCCTATAGACTGTACCTTGCCAGGCTCCTCTGTCCATGGAATTCTCCAGGCAAGAATACTGGAGTGGGTTACCATTTCCTTCTCCAGAGGATCTTCCCAACCCAGGGAATGATCTCATCTCCTGTATTTCCTGCATTGGCAGGAGGATTCTTTACCATTGAGCCACCTGGGAAGCTTAGCAAATATGTAAGACAAGTAAAACACATCTCATGGGTCTTATTTAGTTCAGAGGTCACTGGCTGGCAACTTCTGGTTTAAAAGTTCACCCTCTTTGAGCACCATGATTAGAACACGGCCTTAAATGTAGAAGGAGCTCAGCACATAATTTCTTGAATAGAAGAATGAATTACTTGAAAGCCTTACCAATTTAGATTAAGATTGTTGTTTAGGGTTTTACAAAACTTAACTACAAGACAGATCTACAAGACCTTTTAGAACTAACACCCAAAAAAGATGTCCTTTTCATTACAGGGGACTGGAATGCAAAAGTAGGAAGTCAAGAAACACCTGGGGTAACAGGCAAATTTGGCCTTGGAATGCGGAATGAAGCAGGGCAAAGATTAATAGAGTTTTGCCAAGAAAATGCACTGGTCATGGCAAACACTCTCTTCCAACAACACAAGAGAAGACTCTACACATGGACATCGACAGATGTTCAACACAGAAATCAGATTGATTATATCCTTTGCACCCAAAGCTGGAGAAGCTCTATACA
>SJYQ01104569.1:5019-27643 GCA_006410935.1 Redunca redunca
TCTATTTCTTTGCATTGATCACTGAGGAAGGCTTTCTTATCTCTTCTTGTTATTCTTTGGAACTCTGAATTCAGATGCTTATATCCTTCTTTTTCTTCTTTGCTTTTTCACTTCTCTTCTTTTCACAGCTATTTGTAAGGCCTCCCCAGACAGCCATTTTCCTTTTTTGCATTTCTTTTCCATGGGGGTGGTCTTGATCCCTGTCTCCTGTACAATGTCACGAACCTCTGTCCATAGTTCATCAGGCACTCTGTCTATCAGATCTAGTCCCTTAAATCTATTTCTCACTTCCACTGTATAATCATAAGGGATTTGATTTAGGTCATACCAGAATGGTATAGTGGTTTTCCCTACTTTCTTCATATTAAGTCTGCATTTGGCAATAAGGAGTTCATGATCTGAGCCACAGTCAGCTTCCGGTCTTGTTTTTGTTGACTGTATAGAGCTTCTCCATCTTTGGCTGCAAAGAATATAATCAATCTGATTTCGGTGTTGACCATCTGGTTATGTCCATGTGTAGAGTCTTCTCTTGTGTTGTTGGAAGAAGGTGTTTGCTATGACCAATACATTCTCTTAGCAAAACTATTAGCCTTTGCCTTGCCTCGTTCCATATTCCAAGACCAAATTGGCCCGTTATTCTAGGTGTTTCTTGACTTCCTACTTTTGTATTCCAGTCCCCTATAATTAAAAGGACACATTTTTTGAGAGTGCCGACTGTGACAGACTGTGCACAAGCATGTCTGAGAGAAGCTACCCCTCTCCCAAGGTCAGGGGTAGCGGTGAAGAGGAGCTACCCCATGTCCGAGGTCAGGAGCGGTGGCCGAGAGTGCCAGGCTGTGATGGCACAGGAGCGTCTGAGAGGATCTACCCCACATCTGTGGTCAGGGGCTGAGGCTGAGAGGAGCAACCCCACATCCAAGTAGTGGTGGCTGCGTGGGTGCAGGAGAGCTGAGAGGACCTACTCCATTTTCAAGGTCAGAAGGCGTGGTGGTGAGGAGATAGCCCTCATCCAAGTTAAGGAGCAGTGGTTGTGCTTTGCTGCAGCAGCCATGAAGAGATACCCCACTTCTAAGGTAAGAGAAACCCAAGTAAGATGGTAGGTGTTGTGAGAGGGCATCAGAGGGCAGACTCACTGAAACCATACTCACAGAAAACTTGTCAATCTAGTCACACTGACCACAACTTTGTCTAACTTAATGAAACTAAGCCACGCCGTGTGGGGCCACCCAAGATGGGCGGGTCATGGTGGAGAGGTCTGACACAATGTGGTCCACTGGAGAAGGGAACGGCAAACCACTTCAGTATTCTTGCCTTGAGAGCCCCATGAACAGTATGAAAAGGCAAAATGATAGGATACTGAAAGAGGAACTCCCCAGATCGATAGGTGCCAAATATGCTACTGGAGATCAGGGGAGAAATAACTCCAGAAAGAATGAAGGGATGGAGCCAAAGCAAAAACAATACCCAGTTGTGGATGTGACTGGTGATAGAAGCAAGGTTCAATG
Organism: Redunca redunca; assembly: GCA_006410935.1. NCBI lineage: Eukaryota > Metazoa > Chordata > Mammalia > Artiodactyla > Bovidae > Redunca > Redunca redunca. The sequence goes on from SJYQ01104569.1 coordinate 6,525, forward strand.
CTGTAAAGACTAATATTGCATCAGTTCAGTTCAGTCTCTCAGTCGTGTCTGACTCTTTGCAACCCCATGAATTGCAGCACGCCAGGCCTCCCTGTTCATCACCATCTCCCAGAGTTCACTCAGACTCATGTCCATCGATTCCATGATGCCATCCAGCCATCTCATCCTGGGTCGTCCCCTTCTCCTCCTGCCCCCAATCTCTCCCAGCATCAAAGTCTTTTCCAATGAGTCAACTCTTCGTATGAGGTGGCCAAAGTACTGGAACTTCAGCTTTAGCATCATTCCTTCCAAAGAAATCCCAGGATTGATCTCCTTCAGAATGGACTGGTTGGATCTCCTTGCAGGCCAAGGGACTCTCAAGAGTCTTCTCCAACACCCCAGTTCAAACACATCAGTTCTTCGGTGCTCAGCCTTCTTCACAGTCCAACTCTCACATCCATACATGACCACAGGAAAAACCATAGCCTTGACTAGACGGACCTTAGTCAGCAAAGTAATGTCTTTTGAATATACTATCTAGGTTGGTCATAACTTTTCTTCCAAGGAGTAAGCATCTTTTAATTTCATGGCTGCAGTCACCATCTGCAGTGATTTTGGAGCCCAAAAAAATAATTTCTGACACTGTTTCCACTGTTTCCCCATCTATTTCCCATTGCATAACAACCTGGAATGTTAGGTCCATGAATCAAAGCAAATTGGAAGTGGTCAAACAGCAGAAGGCAAGAGTGAACGTTGACATTCTAGGAATCAGTGAACTAAAATGGACTGGAATGGGTGCATTAACTCAGATGACCATTATATCTACTACTGTGGGCAGGAATCCCTTAGAAGAAATCCCTTAGTGTAGCCATCACGGTCAAAAAAAGAGTCTGAAATGCAGTACTTGGATGCAATCTCAAAAACGACAGAATGATCTGTTTGTTTCCAAGGCAAACCATTCAATATCACAGTAAACCTTCTCCATAATAAATATTAAAAGATTTAAATCATATAAAGTGATCTTATCAGAAAACAGTGGAAATCAGTAACAGAAAAAACATAGAAAATTTTAGAAATATTAGGAAATTAAACAACACAGTATAAAACAAGCAATAGATCAGAAAGCAATCACAAGAGAAATTAGAAAATACCTTGGAGAAATGAAAATGAAAACACAAACTAGCAAAACGTATGAAATGCAGTAAACATAGTGCTAAGACAGAAAAGTATATCTTAAACTTGTACATTACAGAGGAAGAAATAACAAATCAGTAATTTGACTTTACACTTTAAGGAGCTAGAAAAAGGAAAGCAAACTAAAAATAAAGCCAGGAGAAGGAAAGAAATAGTGAGAAGATTACAGTGGTGATAAATACAATGGAAAATAGAAGAAAAATAGAGAAAATCAGTGAAACCAAAAGTTAGTTTTTCAAAAAGATAAAAACACATAAAACTTTAGCTAGATGAACTAAGGAAAAAAAGAAGATTCACATTCAGAAATGGAAGTGGGGACATTACTACCAATTTTATAGAAATAGTGTATGAAAGTACTGTGAACAACTGTACACCAAAAAATTGGATAATCTACATAAAATGGGCACAGTTCAGTTCAGTCACTCAGTCGTGTCCGACTCTGAAACCTCACGATTCGCAGCATGTCAGGGCTCCCTGTCCATCACCAACTTCCAGAGCTCACTCAGATTCACGTCCATCAAGTCAGTGATGCCCTCCAGCCACCTCATCCTCTGTCGTTCCCTTCTCCTCCTGCCCCCAATCCCTCCCAGCATCAGTCTTTTCCAATGAGTCAGGTCTTTGCATGAGGTGGCCTAAGTACTGGAGTTTCAGCTTTAGCATCATTCCTTCCAAAGAAACCCCAGGGCTGATCTTCAGAATGGACTGGTTGGATCTCCTTGCAGTCCAAGGGACTCTCAAGAGTCTTCTCCAATACCACAGTTCAAAAGCATCAATTCTTTGGTGCTCAGCCTTCTTCACAGTCGAATTCTCATATCCGTACATGACCACAGGAAAAACCATAGCCTTGACTAGATGGACGTTAGTCAGCAAAATACACAATCTACCAAAACTCAATTATGAAGACAAATAAAATTTGAGAAAACCTGATCAGACCTACAACTAGTAAGATATTGAATAAGAATCAAAATAGCTTTATGAAGAAAAGTTTTGGACCAGATGTCTTCAATGGTAAATTCTACCAAACATTTAGTGAAGAACAAAAATCAATCTTTCTCAAAATCTTTCAAAAAATTGAAGAGAAAGAGGCACTTCCAAACTCATTGTATGACATCATCATCTTGATACCAAAGCCAGACAAAGGTACTATAAGAAAACTACAGACCAATATTTTTTATGAATATTGATGGAGAAATCCTGAACAATATACTAGCAAACCAAAACTAGCAACATATTAAAACAACTGTAAACCATGACCAATGAGGTTTATTACTAGCATGCAAGCTTGTTCCATATATAATAATCATTAAGTGATTTTTTTTTACCACATTAATAGAATGAAGCAAAGAAAAAAAACTCCTTTATTCTAGGAGTTTTGATTGCTGGCTCATATGACAAGGGTAAGCTTAGTTTAGTAATAAGCTTTGAATAATGCAGTATTCTAAAGTGGCTATATCATTGTCCATTTTTTAAAATCTCTGGTGGAATTTGCCAGTGAACACACCTAAGCCTTATACTTTCTATTTTAGATGGTCATTAATTACTTATTCAATTGATTTGGTAGATATAGCTTTATTCAGATTGTCTGTTTCTTCCTNTTACTTATTCAATTGATTTGGTAGATATAGTTTTATTCAGATTGTCTGTTTCTTCCTGTGTGAGTTTAGCAAAATGTGTCTTTCAGGGAATTGGTCCATTTCATTGAAGTTATCAAGTTTGTGGGCATATAGAGTTGTTCATGGCATTCACTTATCATCATTTTAATGTCCATAGGATCTTTAGTGATGTTCATCTTTCATCTCTGATATTAATAATTTGTGTCATCTCTTTTTTTCTTAGTTAACCAGGCTAGTNTTGATTTCCTCTTGTCAACTTCACTTATTTCTGCTCTAATTCTTAAGGGAAAAATGTACAAACATATGATTTTAGATCTTTCTTCATTTTTAATATATGCATTCATCATGAATTATTAGTAATAGCCCCAATGTTCACAGAAAACTTACCAATCTAATCACATGGACCACAGCCTTGTCTAACTCAATGAAACTATGAGCCATGTCATGTAGGGCCACCCAAGACAGACAGGTCATGGTGGAGAGTTCTGACAAAACGTGGTCCACTGGAGAAGGGAATGGCAAAACACTTCAGTATTCTTTCCTTGAGAACCCCATGAACAGTATGAAAAGGCAAAAAGATAGGACACAGAAAGGTTAACTCTCCAGGTTGGTGGGTGCCCAATATGCTACTGGAGATCATGGAGAAATAACTCCAGAAGGAATGAAGAGATGGAGCCAAAGCAAAAACCACACGCAGTTGTGAATATCACTGGTGATGGAAGCAAGGTCCAGTGCTGTAAAGACTAATATTGCATAGGAACCTGAAATGTTAGGTCAGAGTGTCTGATGAACTATGGATGGAGGTTTATGACATTGTACAGGAGACAGGGATCAAGACCATCCCCAAGAAAAAGAGATTCAAAAAAGCATAATGGCTGCCTGAGGAGGCCTTACAAGTAGCTGTGAAAAGAAGAGAAGTGAAAAGCAAAGGAGAAATGGAAAGACATACCCATTTGAATGCAGGGTTCCAAAGAATAGCAAAGAGAGATAAGAAAGCTTTCCTCAGGGACCAGTGCAAAGAAATAGAGGAAAGCAATAGGCTAGGAAAGACTAGAGATCTCCTCAAGAAAATTAGAGATACCAAGGGAATATTTCATGCAAAGATGGGCTTGATAAAGGACAGAAATGGTATGGACCTAACAGAGCAGAAGATATTAAGAAGAGGTGGCAAGAATACACAGAAGAACTGTACAACAAAGAGCTTCACGACCCAGATAATCATGATGGTGTGAACACTCACCTAGAGCCAGACATCCTAGAATGCGAAGTCAAGTGGGCCTTAGGAATCATCACTACGAACAAAGCTAGTGGAGGTGATGGAATTCCAGTGGAGCTATTTCAAATCCTAAACGATGATGCTATGAAAGTGCTGCACTCAATATGCCAGCAAATTTGGAAAACAGCAGTGGCCACAGGACTGGAAAAGTCAGTTTTCATGCCAACCCCAAAGAAAGGCAATGCCAAAGAATGTTCAAACTACCACACAATTGCACTCATCTCACATGCTAGTAAGGTAATGTTCAAAATTCTCCAAGCCTGGCTTCAACAATACATGAACCATAAACTTCCAGATGTTCAAGCTGGTTTTAGAGAAGGCAAGGAACCAGAGAGCAAATTGCTAACAGTTGCTGAATCATCGAAAAAGGAGAATTCCAGAAAAACATCTATTCTGCTATATTGACTATGCCAAAGCCTTTGACTGTGTGGATCACAATAAACTGGAAAATTCTGAAAGAGATGGGAATGCCAGACCACCTGACCTTCCTCTTGAGAAACCTGTAAGCATGTCAGGAAGCAACATTTAAAACAGGACATGGAACTACAGGCGGTTCCAAATAGGAAACGGTGTATGTCAAGGCTGTACATTTTCACCCTGATTATTTAACTTATATGCAGAGTACATCGTGTGAAATCCTGGGCTGGATGAAGCTCAAGCTGGAATCAAGATTGCTGGGAGAAAAATCAATAACTTCAGATATCCAGATGACTCCATTTTTACGGCAGAATTCTTATATGATTCCCTGGTGGCTCAGACGATAAAGAGTCTGCCTGCAATGCTGGAGACCCGGATTTGATCCCTGGGTTTGGGAGATCCCCTGGAGAAGGAAATGGCAACCCACTCCAGCATTCTTGCCTGGAAAATCTCATGGATGGAGGAGCCAGGCAGGCTACAATCCACGGGTCGCAAAGAGTTGGACACGACTGAGCAACTTTGCTTTTGCTTTCGCTTTGTGGCAGAAAGTGTAGAACTAAAGAGCTTCTTGATGAAAGTCAAAAAGGAGAGTGAAAAGTTGGCTTAAATCTCAACATTCAGAAAACTAAGATCATGGCACCTGGCCTCATCACTTCATGGCAGATAGATGGGGAAACAGTGGCTGAATTTATATATATATATATTTGGGGGGGAGGGGGCTCCAAAATCACTGCAGATGGTAACTGCAGCCATGAAATTAAAAGACACTTAGTCCTTGGCGGAAAAGTTATGACCAACCTAGACAGCATGTTAAAAAGCAGAAACAATACTTCGCCTACAAAGCTCCATCTGGTCAGGCTGTAATATTTCCAGTAGTCGTGTTTGGATGTGAGAGGTTGGACTATAAAGAAAGCTGAGAACTGAAGAACTGATGCTTTTGAACTGTGGTGTTGGAGAAGACTCTTGAGAGTCCCTTGGAATGCAAAGGTATCCAACCAGTCCATGCTAAAGGAAATCGGTCCTGAATATTCATTTGAAGGACTGATGTTGAAACTGAAACTCCAATCCTTTGGCCATCTAATGTGAAGAGCTGACTCATTGGAAAATACCCTGATGCTGAGAAAGATTGAAGGCAGGAGAAGAGGGGATGACAGAGGATGAGATGGTTGGATGGCATCACCGACTCAATGGACATGAGTTTAATTAAGCTCCTGGAGTTGGTGATGGACAGGGAGGCCTGGAGTGTTGCAGTCCATGGGGTTGCAAAGAGTCAGACACAACTGAGCAACTGAGCTGACTGAAGTGAGCTCCAAAGTGGAAGCAACCAAAATATCCATCAACAGATGAATATATACACAAAATATGATGTATACTTACAATAGAATACTATTTATGGAAATTCTGATACATGCTAAAATATGTGTGAACCTGGAAGCTTTAAGCTCAGTGAAATAAACTAGACATAAAAAGACAAATATTGTATTATTCCACCTATACAGGTTTTGGGTCAGTTTCAGGCTCTTGACAATAATGTTATTGGGTAAGAATGCTCGAGGTGCTTGCCAGGGAGCATGCTTCTTTTGATGAGCCCCCATAGATGTTTCTCTGATTAAAAGACTAGCTGGACTGACCCTTGCAGTTCTTATTTTGATTGCAGAACACAACTATCAAGGAGATTTGAAAAACGAGATTTGTTACTCAGAAATCCTGCAGTATGTATAGCATACCCAAGAGTAACACAGCAAGGTTGTGAGTAGAGAAAGAGGGAGTATGGACCAGGGGCTCTCTATTGGGGACTGTATGTGGAGTGCTTAAGATTTCATGGGTTCATGCTTTACCTGATGAGTTTGATGAGTTTCAGACCTAAAAGTAAGATGACCCTGTATGCGAGACAACAAAAGAGACTCAGATCTATAGAGTGAACTTTTGGACTCTGGGGGAGAGAGAGAGGGAGAGGGTGGGATGAGATGGGAGAATGGCATTGCAACATGTATACTATCAAGTAAGAAACAAATCGCCAGTTGATGTCAGATGCAGAATGCAGGATGCNAAGATTTCATGGGTTCATGCTTTACCTGATGAGTTTGATGAGTTTCAAACCTAAAAGCAAGATGACCCTGTATGCGAGACAACAAAAGAGACTCAGATCTATAGAGTGAACTTTTGGACTCTGGGGGAGAGAGAGAGGGAGAGGGTGGGATGAGATGGGAGAATGGCATTGCAACATGTATACTATCAAGTAAGAAACAAATCGCCAGTTGATGTCAGATGCAGAATGCAGGATGCTTGGGACTGGTGCAAGGAGAGGACCCAGAGGGATGGCATGGGGTGGGAGGTGGGAGGGGATTCATGTTTGGGAACGCTTGTACACTCGTGGTGAATTAATGTCAATGTTTGGCAAAACCAATACAGTAATGTAAAGTAAACTAAAGTTAAAAAAAAAATTTAAAAAAAAAAAAAAAAAAAAGAATTTAGGGCATGGGAAGGGAAAAACAGGGTCCCTTCCTAAAAGGGGATCTTCATGACTAGGGAGTGACATAGTTTCTTTTTTTTTTTTTCATAGTTTCTTACCTAGTTGTTTTCCTAGCAGTTTTGTCATACAGCTGGCAGTATGTTTATTTGAGATGGATGTCTGTGAAGTGGATACCTTGGCAAACAAAAGCTTAGAACCAGGCATGACAATAAGGTACCTAGAAAAAGAAAATTCACAGAAACAGAAGGCAGAATAGAGGTGAGGGTCAGCAGGGGAATGAGGAGTTTTCCTTTAATTGGAAGAAACTTTCTGTTTGATGTGATGAGGAATTTCTAGAAATGGATAAACATGATGGTAACATATTGTAGGCTATGATTTTTCCAGTGGTCATGTATGGATGTGAGAATTGGAATGTGAAGAAAGCTGAGCACCGAAGAATCAATGTTTTTGAACTGTGGTGTTGGAGAAGACTCTTGAGAGTCCCTCGGACTGCAAGGAGATCCAACCAGTCCATTCTGAAGGATATCAGCCCTGGGATTTCTTTGGAGGGAATGATGCTAAAGCTGGGAAACTCCAGTACTTTGGCCACATCATGCAAAGAGTTGACTCATTGGAAAAGACCCTGATGCTGGGAGGGATTGGGGGCAGGAGGAGAAGGGGACGACAGAGGATGAAATGGCTGGATGGCATCACTGACTCGATGGAAGTGGGTCTGAGTGAACTCCGGGACTTGGTGATGGACAGGGAGGCCTGGCGTGCTGCGATTCATGGAGTCGCAAAGAGTCAGACATGACTGAGAGACTGAACTGAACTGAACTGAACACATTGTGAATGTAATTCATGCCACTTAATGCACACCTATAAAAGGCTAAAATGGTAAATATTTTGTAATACAGATTTTACTATAATAAAAAATATTTTTTCAAAGTCAAGAATACATTTGAATCATTTCTAATGAGATGGATGAAACTGGAACCAATTACACAGAGTAAAGTAAAGCCAGAAAGAAAAACACCAATACAGTATACTAACACATATATATGGAATTTAGAAAGATGGTAATGATAACCCTGTATGCGAGACAGCAAAAGAGACACGGATGTATAGAACGGACTTTTGGACTCTGAGGGAGAGGGAGAGGGAGAATGTGGGATGATTTGGGAGCATGGCACTGAAACATGTATACTATCATGTAAGAAATGAATCACCAGTCTATGTTTGATACAAGATACAGGATGCTTGGGGCTGGTGCACGGGGATGATCCAGAAAGATGATATGGGGTGGGCGGTGGGGGTTCAGGAATGGGAACTCATGTACACCTGTGGTGGATTCATGTCAATGTATGGCAAAAACCAATACAGTATTGTAAAGTAAAATTTAAAAAAAAGTCAAGTTGTGATTTGATTAATCTTATCCAAATACTCTGCTATTATCCTTTGTCATGTATTATTTTTATATTGATTATCTTCCAGTTTTAAGCTCTTTTGAACTCTGATTCTGATTGTCCCTTGTAGCATCTGTACTACAATCTATTATGCTGTTGATAGCTTTTTTTTCTCATGGAAATAATTATTCTTCAACATGATTTTAATTGCCACATTGTCTTCAGTTATATAGACATAGCATAATATACTTCATTCTTCAATTATTAACATTATATTTAATGTTACAGTGCATATTCTTAGTTCAGGATTTTTTCAGCATATCTAGACACAGGAGACATGGGTTTGATCCCTGGGTCCAGAAGATATCATGGAGGAGGAAATGACAACCCATTCTAGAAATTCTTGCCTGAAAAATCCCATGGACAGAAGAAATTCCTATAGTTGATAGGAAAGCAAAGAGTTGGACACACCTGAGCAATGGGCCACACATGCAATTAGTTCCCTGGTATAATTTTAAATGAATTTCAACCTTTAGAGTTGAAAATTACATCCATATCTAAATATCATCTATCAGATAAGGAACAGAGAGAGCTACAGAAAAGTTGGCTAATTTATACAACTAGAAGCAGTTCATGGAAGTAAAAATATCCCTTTACTATTAACAAAACTAAGAAAGGCCTATATGCCTCTTATTTCTGAAAAAAACTGAAAACATTTTCATATTTTTCTAGACACTGATACTTAAAAATTTTTAATTGCCTTTCTCTGTGCCTTATCCATTCTCCTATTAAAGATCTGGCCTTTTAGAAACTGATTTGCAAAATTATTTTAAAATATACATTGTGTGTTTTGCAGAAAAGATTTAAGACATCAGTTTGAGACTGCTATTCTTGTAAAGATCTTCTTGCGTGGTAGGATTGGCTGACATCTGAGAACTGCTATTCTGGGAGTGTTCTCACCATTCCCTAATTAATGAGAATGTCTCACTGCATTTAAAGTATTTGAACAAGCAATACGATTTATGCTAGGCATCCTCTTTCCTTGGAGTTGGAACTTGGATACATACTAGGTAAAGGTTACCTCCAAGATCAGCATCAATAAAATCCTTGGGAACTTGGGTCTCCAATAAGCTTCCAAGACAGAGAATATTTCATATATGTTGTTACAATCTGATTCTGTTTGGAATTGAACAGGTCCTCTGTGACTTCACTGGAAGATGGATATTGAAATCTTGCACTGGTTTCTTCTGGCCTTCGCTTCTTCACCCTTCCTTTTACCCTGTGGATTCTATCGTTTCTTGGTAATAATCTGAGCCGTAAGTGTGACTGTATGTCGAGTCCTGGGAGTCATTTCAGAGAATCACCTAACCTAGGGGAAGACCAGGGGACCCCAACACGTGTTAATCTTTAGAATTAATGTATATATTATCTCCAAGATTTACTTTCACCTTTTCATATTCTTTATAGTATGTTTTGATTTGAAGGAGGTTGGGTATGTGCAAATAAAAATTTAGTCCCCAGATTCATCCTTCCCCAAACACTTCCTGCTGAAGTTCTTACTCCTGGCTTCATATGCACCATGATTTCATTCTTCTCTGCTTATGTGATAATCCTGGCAAAATTTCAAGGTTAGGCTGAAACAAAATTATTAACAGGGATGCTTTGTTAAACAGTTTCTGCTCTTTTACCTAGGTTTCTAAGCATTATATGTTTTTTGGTCTCTGAACCTGTGAAGAAAGCAAATTCTTAAAGCCACTCTAGCATGAAGTATTTGTCAAGATCAGATACTGACTGTGAGTTCCATCTTCAGTCCATGTACCTTTTATATGATGTAAATTTCCCCTAGCTCCTTGAAATATATTATTACTTTTACTTTTACAATGTAATGAGTTTTCATCTTTCCTAGTTTTTATAAGCTTTTTAAATGAGGGGTGGAAAAAAGTAAAGCATGGGCTACAAGCCAGACATGGATTTTATACAAAAAATATTTTAATGTATTTCTCAGCAGTTATTTTTTCCATGCAAAATCTTTAACAGAAATCTTTAGCAGAGAATGTAAGTTCTATATTGTAACCCTGTTAATACAGGTCTGTTCATATATCTTAGAGAAAAAAAGATATAGAGAGGGCTTTGGGAAGATAATTTCACCTTCTTTTTAAAAAGTGACTTTTTTAAAAGTCCTTTTTAAATAGTCACAGAGTACAGCATATAATGTAACTCATAAAGGCAGGAAAAATTATTCAAGTTAATTAGAAGTAAAAATAGCTTTTATATTGTTTTATATAATTCTGCTTCTGCAGAGTAAAGTTAAATATCTTTATAAAATTAAGTCTTTTAGTATAAGCTGCCAACTATGCAAATAATTTTGTCATTTTTAGAACATGCAGGAAAAGAACACGATTTGTTGTATTAAGTGGACAAGAGATGACTTCAGGATTGACAAGTGATGGTCATGTCAGGAAAAATAGACTCCAATGTTCCAGGAAATGAACAAACTCAACAGAGGAATAAAAACTATATGAAAGAAGCACTTAAAGAGACATATTAGTGCATCAAATATAACAAGAGCTAAAATGCCCCCAAAAAGTAACCCAGGAGACAGACCATATTGACAAATGTCGGAATCTGATTTTTAAACTAAGATAAGAAAGATCTGCAAGTATGTTTGTTTCATGACTTTTCTGTTTGAGTTCTAAATTTTGACATATCCTTTTTGGCTGTGAGATGTTGTATATTTAAGTTATATGTTAAACAATTATGCATAGGCTGTTTATTTTCTAATTCTTCTGTCAGGTATGTCTTCCTGTTCATCTTCAAATGTCTTTGAAATTTTAGCTTATTATAAATTCTTGCTTCACAGTTGTTATTTCCAGGATGAAACTGTCAGAAACATCATTTTCAACACTGAAAATTGACCAAAGGCATACACCCAACTAAGCAGAATCTATTCATGAAAACTACTGAACTTTAAATTTTAAAACTGTGAGTCCCTGCATCGTTGCATAGAGTTGATCACATCTGTTTCTCAACAGACCTGTCTGTGGTTTTCAACCAGGATATGGCAGACTGAAATCAGTCCTTTGATGACACTACTGTGGGAAACTCACTTAACTTGGAACACTGACAATTACAGCTGACATCTCCATGGCAAGCAGCCAGGGTCTCCTCTGCAAACCAACAGCTTGCATGAGGGAGAGGTTCTGTTTCATGCAAGCAGTGGCCCAGAACATTCAATCAGTTCATTTGCTCAGTTGTGTCTGACTTTGTGACCCCATGGACTGCAGCACACCAGACTTCCCTGTCCATCACCAACACCCAGAGCTTGCTGTAACTCATGTCCATCAAGTCAGTGATGCCATCCCCAACCATCTCACCCTCTGTCATCCCCTGCTTCTCCTACCTTCAATCTTTCCCAGAATCAGGGTCTTTTCAAATGAGTCAGCTCTTCGCATCAGGTGGCCAAAGTATTGGAGCTTCAGCTTCAACATCAGTCCTTCCAATGAATATTTTGGAAAGATTTTCTATATGATTGACTGGTTTGATCTGATTTCAGTCCAAGAGACTCTCAAGAGTCTTCTCCAAATCCGCAGTACAAAAGCATCAGTTCTTGGGTGCTCAGCTTTCTTTATGATCCAACTCTCACATCCACACATGACTACAGGAAAAACCAAAGCATTGACTAGATGGAACTTTATCAACAAAGTAATGTCTTTACTTTTTAACATGCTGTCTAAATTTGTCATAACTTTTCTTTCAAGGAGCAAGTGTCTTTAAATTTCATGGCTGCAGTCACCATCTGGAGTGATTTTGGAGCCCAAGAAAATAAAGCCTGTCCCTGTTTCCTGTGTTTCCCCAACTATTTGCTGTGAAGTGATGGGAATGTATGTCATGCTCTTAGTTTTTTGAATGTTGCATTATAAGCCAGAACATTAGCTGGGAATTTAATGGGCAGTTTTATTTACTTATTTATGGCCTCCCCCGACAGCCTATGAGATCTTAGTTCCCCAAACAGGGACTGAACCAAGGTGACAGCAGTGAAAGCAGAGAGTCCTAACTACTGGGTCACCAGGGAATTCACCAGGAAGTTTTAGAAGGTGACACAGTCACTGAGGGCCTGATAAGCTATGCATACATCCTGGTAGACCAGAGGCTTGCGTAAGCACAGTAGAGAGGACAGAGTACCTAGGCCATACAATCACTCTTTGGCCAGCAAAGCCTGGATGTTGATGTTTACAAACAAGGAGCAGAGTCTAGTGGTTTGAACCAGCTAGAGAGGTTTGAAAATAGTTGTGTTTATACACAAGTGAGCTTGGTGTAGAAGCCTTTTGATGTGAGAAATGGACAGTGAAGAAGGCTGAGCGCCAAAGAATTGATGCATTTGAACTGTGGTATTGGAGAAGACTCTTGAGAGTCCCTCGGACTGCAAGGAGATCCAACCAGCCCATTCTGAGGGAGATCAGCCCTGGGATTCCTTTGGAAGGAATGATGCTAAAGCTGAAACTCCAGTACTTTGGCCACCTCATGTGAAGTGTTGAGTCATTGGAAAAGACTCTGATGCTGGGAGGGATTGGGGGCAGGAGGAGAAGGGGACGACAGAGGATGAGATGGCTGGATGGCATCATGGACTCGATGGACATGAGTCTAAGTGAACTCCGGGAGTTGGTGATGGACAGGGAGGCCTAGTGTGCTGTGATTCATGGGGTCGCAAAGAGTCAGACACGACTGAGTGACTGAACTGAACTGAGCCCCACTTTTAATAAATTAAGATCTGTAAACACAGAGGCACACCCTGGAAAACCAATCATAAAAATAAAATNTAATGAGTTTGATTCACTTTCATGTGCTTATTGGCCATTGATGTGACGAACATTTTAAAAATGCTTGTTAGGCCTTTGCCAAGTTTTCTCCTGACTAGTTATTACTTTGTAGAACGTAGGCTATATATATTCAATATTCTTATGTCAATTTTTATTAGTTTCAAAATCTTTCAAATTGGGGGTTATCATTCAGTAATCATTAACTGAATTTTAAACTTCCTTTTTTTTTTTTTGCAAAGTTGAGATAATTATATATCAAATACATTTGTAAGAAATAATAGAGATCCCATTTACCTCCAGAAGTAACTTACAAAACTGTAGCACACTCCACAGCCAACACACTGAACTGGTCACCATAGTAACATCTCATGCCAACCTTTTAGAGCCACACCTACTTTCCTCTGTGTGGGGAAATTAGCAAGATGGCACCAGTCAGGCTCTCTTGCTGCACTCCCTCACACTCTTTCACCCTATGTACTGTAAACTATGACTTTGCATGGTTGTGCAACAGATGAGATCACTTGTAACATTGTTCATGCACATAAGGAGGTACTTTTTTGGTTGAAGCCTACTTTTTGTGGGACACCTGTATGAGCAACAAAATGAAAGCCTTGGATGCTTCTGCATTCGGGCTACATTGGGGCAACATCATGGTCATGCTATGTGAGGTTAAGTTATGGTGATGTTTTGATTATGGCTTCTGTTATGTTATGGCTTCAGCCAGCAGAGAGGCTGTTTTATGGCTGCTGTGCCAGCCAGAAGGGAATAAATGCACCTGCAGTTCCTCTTGCCTGGAAAATCCCATGGATGGAGGAGCCTGGTGGGCTGCAGTCCATGGGGTCGCTGAGAGTCAGACACGACTGGGCAACTTTGCTTTCACTTTTCACTTTCATGCATTGGAGAAGGAAATGGCAACCCACTCCAGTGTTCTTACCTGGAGAATCCCAGGGACGGCGGAGCCTGGTGGGCTGCCGTCTATGGAGTCGCCCAGAGTCGGACACGACTGAAGCGACTTAGCAGCAGTTCCTATGGCTTCTCGCATCTTCTTCCAGCCTCTTAGCTTACACCTTGCCTACTCTGGGTTCAGTAGACAGTAAGGACAGCGTGAACAGCAGTATAACTGGCATCACAAACAGGGTCAGTGAGACACTCTTCCCAGACGTTTTAACCCCTGGAAACTATCGATTTGTTTGTCATCTCTAACACTTGTAACATTTGAGTATGTTATATAAATGAAATCATATAGTACATAAAATTTTTGGATTGACTTTTTTCACTGAACATAATTTTCAGAATATTCATCTAGATTGCCACATGTACCAGTAGTTCATTCAATTTCGTTGCTGAGTCATAGTCAATGAGTGCACCTCAGTTTATTTCAACATTTATGTAGTGGAAGGATATCTGGATTGTTACATTTTTGACTATATGAATAAAGCTGCTATAAACGTTGATATGCAAGCTTTTTGGTGAACATGGGGTTTTATTTCTCTAGGATGCCCAACAGTGCGTTATGGTGCTGTATAATTATTGCATAAAGAAACCATCAAATTGTTTTCAAGAGTATCTATACCATTTTTCATTCCCACAGCAGTATATTAAAGATCCCAGTTTGCCCACATTCTCTGCCATCATTTGGTAGTGGTAATATTTTCTTTATTTCAACCATTTGAGAAGTATATAAGTGATATTTCATGGTGGTTTTAATTTACATTTCCTTAATGGTGTCGAACATCTTTCACNTAATGGTGTTGAACATCTTTCACATGCTATTTTCCCATCTATGTGTCTTCATGACATCATCAATAAAGTTTCTCTTCATGTCTTTTGTCCATTTTCTTCTTTATTTGTGTTTCATTACCACTAATTTGAAAGAGTTCTTAATATAAATATTAATCCTTTGTTGTACATGTGATTTTTTTTCATTCTGTAATTTGTCTATCATTACTCTTAACAGGGCCTCTGACAGATAAAATTTTACTATTTTGATGAAATCAAATTTATCAATCTTTTTCTTTTAAGAGTAATGCTTTCAGTTTCTGATCTAACCCTAGGTCTATAAGATTTTTTGCCTTTTTTCTAAATGTTTATAATTTTACATCTCAATTCATGGTCTGTATTGACTTAATTCTTAAGGAAAATATTCAACTTGGGTTTAAGTTTATTTTTATTTTCTTTTTTTTAGACGTAAAGCTTTAATGAAAATATTACAGTGATACCATGTGTAGCATGACTCTTTTCATCTAAGTTTTCAAGAAGACTGCTTATGAATACAAAATTAATCCTAATATCATGGAAATACTGTCAAGAAAATATACCTGCCAAATTTATGACAGTATTTTAACTTGTGGTAGATAGATGCTGAGATCATGAACAGATAGCAAGAAAGCTAATATTCAAATCTCTATAAAATATAAGTTGAAACAAATATTACTAAATGTTCATATTTTTAGCATAGTGGATTGGTATTAAGATGATGATAGATAACATAAATGGAGCTTTTACTGTGTGCCTGGAAATATTCTAAGGTTCTCAGCTCTGGCTGCACATTACAATCACCAACTAAGTCATATGAAAAGATTCTGATTTAACTGGTTCTAGGCTGTAGCCAGGGCAGCACTATATTTTAAAAGAACACAGGTAACTGTAATGGTCAATTAGGAGTAAGAACCATTGGTCTAAGCACTTTTTACTTATTATATAATTTCTCACAACAGCACTATTTATTTAGATTCCATTCCTCACCCCCTACTCTTTGTTAGTGAAGAAATGATCCAGGCTTTTGTTATGTTATTCTCTATACTTTCCTCTTTTCTTTTTTTTTTTTTTTTTAATTTAGAAGCAAGGACCACCCCTTAGTGCCAGATTGTGTTCTCTGGGCTTTTTTATTTATTTATTTTTTTTTTTTTAACTTTTAAAATTTTTATTTTAACTTTAGTTTACTTNTAGTTTCATGTGTACAACAGAGTGATCCAAGAATCAAATACATTAATAATGATAAGTCCAGTAAACATATGCTGCTATATAAATTATTATATTATTGCCTGTATTTCTTATCCCAGTGACATATTTATAGCTGGAAGTTTGTATGTGTTAATTCACTTCACATATTTTGCTCAAACACCGACTTCTCTACCTTCTGGTACCACCAGTTTGCACTCTATAGTGAAAGTGAAGTCGCTCAGTCGTGTCCGACTCTTGGCGACCCCGTGGACTGCAGCCTACCAGTCTCCTCCATCCATGGGGTTTTCCAGGCAAGAGTACTGGAGTGGGGTGCCATCTCCACAAGTCTCTATAAATCTGTTACTCTTTTATTTGTTTTGTTTTTAGATTCCAAACATATGGGAGGCTATGCAGTATTTGTCTTTGTCCGATTTATTTTACTTAGTATAATACATTTGAGGTACAACCATCTTGTCATAAATGGCAAGATTTCTTAAGGCTGGGTAATAGGCCACTGTATATGACATCTTTTTCATCCATTCATCTGTTGATGTGTGATGGGTGTGTGTGCCTGCTTGAAGTCACTTCAGTCTTGTCTGATTCTTTGCAACCCTATGAACCATAGCTCACCAGGCTCATCTGTCCATTAGATTCTCTAGGAAAGAATACTGAAGTAGGTTGCTATGGCCTCCTCCAGGATCTTCCCAACCCAAGGACTGAACATGTGTCTCTTGTGTCTTCTGCATTGGCTAGTAGGTTCTTTACCACAAGTGCAACCTGGGAAGCCCAATTAACAGAGGTTTAGGTTGATCCCATGTCTGGGCTATTGTCAGTAATGCTGCAATAAACACAAAGGCTCATACATTTTTTTAAGTTAGTGGTTCTGTTTCCTTAGAGTGAATATCCAGAAGCAAAATTGCTGGATCATATGGTAGTTTTATTTCCCACCAACAAATAGATTCCCTTTTCTCCAGTTTTTGTTTCATGCAGTCCCTTTTTTTTCTTTCTTTTTTTTTTTTTTTTAAATTTTTACCTTTGTTGTCCTTGCTTGAGGAAAGTGAAAGTGAAGTTGCTCAGTCGTGCCCAACACTTTGTGACCCCATGGACTGTAGCCCACCAGGCTCCTCCGTCCATGGGATTCTCCTCACAAGAATACTGGAGTGGATTGCCATTTCCTTCTCCAGGGGATCTTCCTGACCCAGGGATTGAACCTAGGTATTCTGCATCGCAGACAGATGTTTTAACCTCTGAGTCACCAGAGAAGCCCACTGCCTGAGGAAACACAGTCAAAAAATATTGCTAAGACCAATGTCAAAGAGTGTACTCCTTATGTTTTCTTCTAGAAGTTTTACAGTTTAAGATCTTATTAAGTCTTTAATGAATTTTGAGTGTATTTTTATATATGGTCTAAATTCCTTTTATTGTATGTCAGTCAGTTCAGTTGCTCAGTGGAATGTGACTGTTTGTGCCCCATGGCCTGCAGCATGCCATGTGTCCTTGTACATCACCAGCTCCCAGAGTATGCTCAAATTCATGTCCATTGAGTTGGTGATGCCATCCAACCATCTTATTCTCTGTTACCCTCTTCTCCTCCTGCCTTCAATCTTTCCCAGCATCAGAATCTTTTCCAAGGCATCAGTTCTTCACATCAGGTGGCCAAATATTGGGGCTTCAACTTTCTTATCAATCCTTCCAATAAATATTCAGGACTGATTTCCTTTGGGATTGACTGGCTTGATCTTCTGGCAGTCCAAGGGACTCTCAAGAGTCTTCTCCAACACCACAGTTCAAAAGCATCAATTCTTCGGTGCTCAGCTTTCTTCACAGTCCAACGCTCACATCCATACATGACTCCTAAACAAACAAACAAACAAACATAACTTTGACGAGATGGACCTTTGTTGGCAAAGTAACATCTCTGCTTTTTAATATGCTGTCTAGGTTTGTCATTGCTTTTCTTCCAAGGAGCAAGTGTCTTTTACTTTCATGGCTGCAGTCACCATCTGCAGTGATTTTGGAGCCCCAAAAAATCTCTCAAAAATTCTGTCACCCTTTCCACTTTTTCCCCATCTATTTGCCATGAAGTGATGGGACCAGATTCCATAATCTTAGTTTTTTGAATGCTGAGTTTTAAGCCAACTTTTCGCTCTCCTCTTTCACTTTCACCAAGAGGCTCTTTAGTTCTTCTTCACTTTCTTCCATAAGGGTGCTGTCATCTACGTATCTGAAGTTATTGATATTTCTCCCGGCAATCTTGATTGCAGTTTGTGCTTCATCCAGCCTGGCATTTTGCATGATACACTCTTCATATAGGTCAAATAAGCAGGGTCTCAATATACGGCCTTAACGTACTCCTTTTGCAATTTAGGACCAGTTGTCGTTCCATGTCTGATTCTAACTGTTGCTTCTTAACCTGCATATAGATTTCTCAGGAGGCAGGTAAAGTGGTCTGGTATTCCCATCTCTTTCAGAATTTTCCACAGTTTATTGTGATCCACACAGTCAAAGGCTTTGGTGTAGTCAATAAAGCAGAAACAGATGTTTTTCTGGAACTCCTGCTTTTTTGATAATCCATCAGATGTTGGCAATTTGATCCCTGATTCCTCTGCCTTTTCTAAATCCAGTTTGAATATCTGGAAGTTCATGGTTCACATACCGTTAAAGCCTGGCTTGGAGAATTTTTAACATTACTTTGCTAACATGTGAGATGAGTGGAATTGTGTGGTATTTGGAACATTCTTTGGCATTGCCTTTCTTTGGGATTGGGATGAAAACTGACCTTTCCTAGTCCTGTGGCCACCGCTGAGTTGGCTAAAGATTTGTCAACTTCTTGATCTTTTCAAAGAAGCAGCTCTTAGTCTCATTTATCTTTTCTATTGCTATTTTGGAGAAGATCACAACAACCCACTCTGGTATTTTTGCCTGGAGAATCCCATGGACAGAGGAGCCGGGCGGGCTACAGACAATGGGGTTGCAAAAAGTCAGACATGACTGAGCGACAGAACATTGTGTTTTCATCTCTATTTTACTTATTTCTGCTGTTATCTTTATTGTTTGCTTTATTATACCAACTTTGGACTTTGTCTTTCTTCTTCTAGTTCCTTTAGATGTAAGGTGAAATTATTTATTTGAGATTTTCCTGGAGTAGGCCTATATCACTACAAACATTTCTCTTAGAACTGCCTTTGCTGCACCCCATATATTTTGGAACATTATGGTTCTACTTTAATTTGTCTCAAAGAATTGTTCTATTTCCTCTTTGATTTATTCAATGACTAATTGATTACTTAGTGGCATGTTCCATATTCTCCAAATATTTGTGTTTTTTTCCAGTTTTTGTTCTTATATCTTATTTCAAATTTAATTGGTAGTGAGCAGAAAAATGGCTTGATATGATTTCAGTCTTAAATCTACTGAAACTTTCTTGTGATCTAGCATGTGATCAGAGAAGGCAATGGCACCCCACTCCAGTACTCTTGCCTGGAAAATTCCATGGATGGAGGAGCCTGGTAGGCTGCAGTCCATTGGGTTGCTGAGAGTTGGACACGACACTGTGACTTCACTTTCACTTTTCACTTTCATGCATTGGAGAAGGAAATGGCAACCCACTCCAGTGTTCTTGCTTGGAGAATCCCAGGGATGGTGGAGCCTGGTGGGCTGCCATCTATGGGGTCGCACAGAGTGGGACACGACTGAAGCAACTTAGCAGCAACATGTGATCTATCCTGGAATAGGTTACATGTGCACCAAAAAAGAATGTGTATTCTGCTGTATGGGGAATAATATCATATATATATATATGTGTGTGTGTGTGTGTGTGTGTTTCTGTGTGTGTGTGAATCCATCTGATCGGATGTGTAATTTACTGCAAATGTTTCCTTATTGATTTTCGCTCTGGATGATTTATCTATTGATAAAAGTATGTGTTAAAATCTCCTACTATTATTGTATGAGTGTAAATTCATCATTTATGTAACATTTGCTTTATATATTTAGATTCTCTGATGTTAGGTGCATATATATTTACAAGCATGATATCTTCTTTTTGGATTGATCCCTTTGTCATTATGTTAGGTTCTTCTTTTTTCTGGGGGAGGGGGTTTAAATTCTTGTCTCCTGTGGTTGTTTTTGTTTTAAAGTGTAGTTTGTCTGGTATAAGTATTGCTACCCTACTTTTCCTTTATTTCCATTTGCATGGAATATCTTTGTCCATCCCCTCACTTTCAATCTATGTGTGCTATTAAATCTGAAGTGAGTCTCCTTTAGACAGCACATATATGGGTCTTTTTTTTTTTTTTAATCCATTCAACTATCTTTTGACTGGAGTATTTAGTTCATTTGCATTTAAAGTAGCAGTTAATAAGTATGTGCTTATGTACTTATTGCCATTTTCTTACTTGTTTTCTGGTTGTTCTCTATTTCTTTTCCCTTATTATTTGACAAATTTCTTTAGTTTTATGCTTGTTTCCTTTCTCTTTACTTTTGTATATTTGTTTTTGGTATTTGGTTACCATAAGGTTCTCATGTATCAACCTATATATCAACATATTATATAGCAGTCTATTTTAAGATCACATTCACTCAGTGTGAGAGTTGGACCACAAAGAAATCTGAGCACTGAAGAGTTGATGCTTTCGAACTTTAGTGCTGCAGAAGACTCTTGAAAGCCCTTTGGACAGTGAGATCAGATCAATCAACCTAAAGGAAATCAACCCTGAATACTCATTGGAAAGACTGATGCTGAAACTGAAGCTCCAATACTCTTGACATCTGATGCAAAGAGCTGACTTATTGAGAAAGACCCTGATCCTGGGAAAAATTGAGAGGAGGAGGAAAAGGGAGTGACAGAGGATAAGATTATTGGATGGCATCACTAACTCAATGGACTTGAGTTTTAGCAAACTCCAGGCATCCAGGACAGGGATGCCTAGTGTGCTGCAGTCCATGGGGTCATAAAGAGTTGGACATGCCTTAGCAACTGAACAACAACAGTTTTAGTGCATTTTGTAAGCACCACATTTT
>SJYQ01104570.1:0-39640 GCA_006410935.1 Redunca redunca
GGGCGGGGGGGATAAATCAGGAGTTTGGGATTGACATATATATTACTATATAGGTGGCTCAGTGGGTAAAGAATCCACCTGCAATGCAGGAGGCACAGGAGACATGGATTCAATCCCTAGGTCAGGAAGATCCCCTGGAGGAGGAAATCACAACCTATTCCAGGATTCTTGCCTGGAGAATTCGACGGACAGAGGAGCCTGGGAGGCTACAGTCCACAGGATGGCACAGAATCTGATACAATTAACACTTTTCAGTTTCAAGAGATGAATTACCTTCCGATGAAGAAAAATTCATTGCAGAGCTAAAACAGATATGCAAGGATTCTACAGAGAAAAGTGCAAAACAAGTAAACCACGTTTTTTAAATGACCTGAGTGAATGGCTCTGTACCAGAGTTAAGGATAAAGAAGACAAACTATCATAGAGATATAAATCTCTTCAAAGCATCAAATAAATTTGACTCCATTCCAATCAAGATTCAAATATTGTGACACTTTTATACAAGTTACCAAAATGATTCTAAAAATAACAACTCATAAAGGTACCAAAGTAGTCCAGATTATTCTGGAAATGAAAAACTAGGAAGTCAGGTGGGACCAGCTCACCAGTACACATCCGAAACAGTAGAAGCTAAAGCGAGTCCCAGCCTAGCTGAGAACTCGGTGCAAAGAAGACAAAAGGCATATGGCTGTGACAACAGCCTTAGACAAACTGGAACTGGAATCATGGACTAGAAAAAAAATCAGATTATATTTCCACTACACCATATATTCAAATATAGACTTCATGCAAATAATAAACATGAATGTAGAAAAGAAGCCGCTGAAAAGAAAATAGCTTTATCATCGTAGAAAGAGAATTTCCTGAGACTCAAACAGGAAGAAATAACAAAGGAAAAAAAGGACAAACTGTCTTATCAAAACTGAGAATGTCTATACACACAAATTTTTAAAACAAAATTAAAATACAAGGAACCACCAACAGGTAATACTTGAAACATATAAAGCACGTTGAAGATATTGAATATGTGAATATATTGCCAGTTGAATATATTAAAAACTCTTACCTAATGAGTAATAAAGACAACCTTATAAAAAAGAACCATAGTCACGACAGGTGATTGGCAGAAAGAAACCCTAGGCAACAGATAAATATGGGGAAAGCATTCTGTCAAGTTCATGAGTAATTAAAGAAATGCAAATCAATCTAACAATGAAATTGCCTGCCCACCAGGCTTGTGAAAAATTAAACCTTTTAATAACTATTGCTGAAGAGGATTATGAAATGTTCATGGAATAAGTATAAATGAAGTCTACACAATGATCTTTATAGTTGTGTCTGATTTTAAAATATGCTTCTCCCCACATATTTAATCATCTACACTTGACATGCCTACACATATGCAGATAACTGGTAAAATTAGATACATGCACATAGATACCTATGTATGTTTAAACTAGATGAGCAGAAGACACAAATATTAACACTGGATTTTAGGATTAGAGGAAGAATTTCTGTTCTCCTAGTGCCTGGCACATCATAGATGGACAATAACTATTTGTCAACACAAAAAAATTAGCTAAGTAATGAGTACTTATGATATTTTTTTAAATTTTTCCATGAATTTATTTGAACCTATATAAAAAAATCTCAAGCAAATTACTTCCAAGTCTATTAAGAGATAACTCTAGGATTCCTGGTAGACAGACTATGAAACTGAGAACTTGGTGGCTATTTATATAATGACCCTCAGAGAACGTATCACAATGCCTGTCGCTTTCTTTATGTCAGTTCCATGACAGATTTCTGAAATCTGTTATCCAGTTACAATTAACTAGCTCTAGCAGGAAGAGCAGAAAGACATATGCCGGGACCTGTCGTACAGCACTGATACTCAGAAGAGCAGGGCACAGGGTGGGAGTGGGGAACAGCTAAAGGATTATTAGGACACATACGCATGGCACCCAGATGGGGCAGATGGGAAACTGCTGAACTGCCAGAAAGACAAAGTCTGGGGGTGAAAAAAATGAAACCTCCCTGCCCCTGCCAGCCCCTGCACTGCAGTGAGCGCGTCTGAAGCTCCCCCCGGGTCGATGGCAAAGCAGAAGAACCAGGCCCTGTCCACCCCCACCCACCCGGCTTCCGTGGGGCAGAGCAGCCAGGATCACTGCTGGAAGCGGGTGGCCCTGGGCTGCTTCCACCACGCTCTGGCCAGAAACATCGAGTCCATTTCATTCCCTTTTGGAGGCCTTTATCCCCTCTTGTGAGCAGTGGTCACTGGAAATTAATTTGGAGGCCAATGACCTCCTCTGACTTTAGAGCACAGGAAGGGGGGAGGCTGGGCTTCTCTAGACGTGATGATCATCTCTACAGGCAATAAAGTGATGGAACCTGCACTTTACCCAGTGGGAGTCCTGACGACGGCGTGTCCCGAGCTCGGCGGCAGGTCCCCGGTCAGCATTTTGAAAGTGGTGGTTTTCCCAGCCCCGTTCACCCCGAGGAGCCCAAAGCACTGAAGGCAGAAAAGAAACGGACCATAAAATCAAAATTACATCAGAAACAGCACTTGCTTTCAACTAGTTTTGTGCTACTTTTGGTTTGTATTATTTGTAGCCTTTTGCAATCATAAAATAAGTGTGTAAGGCACTTTATAGCTCACACAGTACTTCTGAAATCACTGTGACATTTGAGCGGTGTAATTTCAGCATTAATTCATAGACAATATATTCACGTCTGGAAAACGAAAGAGGATGACAAGTGCAATTACCACAAATTATGCTGAATCCTATCTGATAAGACAAGGGCCCACATCACAGGTTCCTGTGTCCCTCTGGTTAGCACAGTATTTTTAGGAGTCACGTCATCATAATCATGACTATCCCAGGGCCTTCTTCTGTCTCTGAATCTCTCTCTGTCCTCTAACTCTGATGATGGCCTAACCCTGACAACTAATGAGGAAAGCTTTCTATTTCCATATGATCACACTCAGCATCAGGTCACCTGTTCCTGCTTCACTCTCTCTTATATTCTGTATGGAACACGGCCCTGCTGTCTTTTGCAGCCCAGTCTCTACCTTGAACCTAGGCTATTCTTAGCTGGAGATGCTGTGGTGGAAGCCGAGACCCTTATCCTTACTGACCTCCTTCCAGGACACCTGTTTCCCGATGTCTGGGCACTGCTGGCTTCCTGGCTCCCTGAATCCTGGGTTTCCTGTGGCTGAGACCACTTAGCACAGAGCCCTATTTTGCAGCTCTGGGAGCAGCCTGCTTCAACACCTATGCTTTCCCCACCTTACCTGGGTCTCTTCTACCCTCTGAAACATGGGGCCATCCTCCTGCAGATCTGTGCTGACCCTGTCATTCATGTCAGCCAGACCACACCTGAGCTGCTGCCCCAGGTACAACACCATCAGGCACATTCTACCCTCCGGGCTAAGGCTTGAGTTTATCAGAGCCCCCTTTCTCACACTCCTGCCTCCCTACTCCATCCATTCCTGCCTCCCTGCTCTCAAGCTCCACCCCCGCCATGGGGCTGCCCTCTCTAGACTTAGGGCTCTGAGGCCATTCTCTTCACTCTGCGCCTTTCAACCTTGATCTGCTCTTACATCACACTGGGCACTGTTTATGACTTCCCATCGCCTGCCCAATTATTAATTCCTGGAGGGGAAGGGGCACTGCATAGCCATCTCGGTGTTTTCCGTAGGCTTTTGCACAATTCTTTATATCTAAGTCATTAAACTCAGACGCTCAAATAAAGCCTAGTGAATAGAATCCCAAGATGAATGCATCCTGGACCATTTCAGATATCTGGAGCATTTCTCTTAGGACATTTTTCAAGTTTTTTTTCTTACTCCTTAAATCTATCATGGAGAAGGAGCTGTTGGTTAGTCATTCAGTCATGTCTGTTTTGAGACCCCATGGACTGTAGCCCACCAGGCTCCTCTGTCCATGGGATTTCCCAGCCAAGAACACTGGAGTGGGCCATTTCCTCCTCCAGAGATCTTCCTCCTCCAGGGAATCGTTCCCAACCCAGGTATTGAACCTGTATCTCTTGCGTTGGCAAGCAGGTTCTTTACACTGAGCAACTAAGGAAGCCATGGAGAAGTAATAGCAAAATGGAAGTTTTTTTCTTTTTAAGCGAGGGTAAAAAAATAGATCCATAAGATGGCAAAAATCACAATACTAGTCTCAGAGTTGAGCAGCAAACACAAACCCTGCAAAAAACACTCGTTTAACATCTGTCCTGTCTGACCACACACCTTGGTGCAGGGTGCCATGTCCCTGGGTAGACACAGATCCATCATCTCTCGGCTCCTCTCTACCTCAGACCCACTCACAGCAGAGCTTGGATGCCAATCAGATAACCATATAACCTACTCTGAATTCCTCAGAAGCTTGGAACAAGATGAATTCAAGATACTCTCATTTATTTTTAACGGTTAATTAAAAGGAATCACTTCCAGAACGGACTTCCCTTTATGCATTAAGCACACATCAGGAACAATTCACGTGGCTTCTGTCGGTTCACAAAAAAAAAAACATTTCTACTAAAATTCATGAAAAACAACTCCAAGCTAGCTGCGGTGTGTGAGTGTTTTCACTTTTTCAGAATAACATTTTATTAGATGGTTTAATTGGCCACTTAAAGAGTATTGAAGTTCAAACAGGAGTTAGAAGTGTTTTCCTTAATTAATCAGATTTATAAAATATTTGCACTCAACAGAGAGTCAACCTGTAACCCAAACAATAATGAAAACTCCTGAGTTACTTGGGCTTCCCTGGTGGCTCCCTGATGGTTCCCTGGTAAAGAACCTGCCGGCCAAGCAGGAGATGCGAGTTCAATCCCTGGGTTGGGATGATCCCCTAGAGAAGGGAATGTCTGCCCACTCCAGTATTCTTTCCTGGAGAATCCCATGGACACAGGAGCCTGGTGGGCTACAGTCCAAGGGTTAGCAACCAAACAACAACAACCTTTATCACTTAAATTTTTAAAATTATGAAAGAGAATAAACCCCATCAATCAATCAGCAGAGTTTTCACTAGGGAAAGTCAACCGACTCTCTATACAGATCCAGGAGAGATTCCTAAAATGTGCAGATGCTTTCAGTTGTGATGTCAGATATTCTGGGAATAACATGAGCAGATCAACAATTCGACTGAGGCCTGTTTGCAGCAGAAAAGGTGCAGACAGAAGTCTCTTACCTCTCCCCTGCGTACGCCCAAGCTGATATCTTGCACGGCGGTCATGCTCTTGAAGAAGCCCCTGTAACTTTTACTGAGGTTGTACAGCACCAGAGTGTCTCCGCTGGTTCTGCCTTTCAGCACCCTCACTTGCTCTTTTTCAACATCTATGTCCTTGGAAGACGTGACTGTGCCTTGAATGGCAGAGTGGCCCCT
Organism: Redunca redunca; assembly: GCA_006410935.1. Taxonomy (NCBI): domain Eukaryota; kingdom Metazoa; phylum Chordata; class Mammalia; order Artiodactyla; family Bovidae; genus Redunca; species Redunca redunca. Next base: position 5,397 of record SJYQ01104570.1, read on the forward strand.
GGGAGGATAGATAATTCAGAGTTAATTTACCCCTGAGAAATGGGCCGGAAGAATCGAGGGGGAAAGAAAGGTCAGAGATCATCCCAACAGTGACATGGATGGACACCAAACGCAAACCACTTGCTGATTTTATGAGCAATAAAGTCACACCAGAGGATATGCCAGAGGACAAATAATTTGTCACAAAGTTGTAAGAAATCAGCTTGTCTGACCACTTTGAGCAAGCGAAGTCAGAGTTAGTCGCTCAGTTGTGTATGACTCTGAGACCCCATGGACTATGGCCCACCAGACTCCTCTGTCCATGGAATTCTCCAGGCAGCGATACTGGAGTGGGTTGCCAGTTCTTTCTCCAGGGGGTCTTTTCAACCCAGGGACTGATCCCAGGTCTCCTGCATTAACAGGTGGATTATTTACTATCTGAGTCAGCAGGGAAGCCTTTGAGCAAACAAGCCCTTTGATAAACTAGATTATACATGAAAGTTGCCAAGTGCTACAGCTCCACAGCACGCGCTGGATTATGTAAAAGAATGCACAGGAGGCACTCGACAGACACCTGTCGGATGAGCACAAAGCTAACTCTCACCTCCGATTTATTTTCCCCAAATCTGAGCTAGCTCACTTTCTAATCTTCATGATTTTCTTTTCTGGTGCATTTTGCCTTTCGAGTAAATCTCAATTTCTGCAAACTGTAATAAGCCAATATTTTAGTAACTAAATGAGTACAGATCACTGACATAGTGTTGTGCCCATATCAATTTCCTGCTTTTACCAATGTAATATTGTAGTGTACTGTGTTATTATACTATCACAGTATTGTTGGGAGAAGCAGGGTGAAGGGGACATAGAGCCTCTGGACTAATTTTGCTATTTCTTATGAGTCATAAGCTATTTAAAAGTTTAAAAAGTATTAAAAATACAATAAAATATCTACAGCTAGACCCCACTGGCCCCAGCCCCTTTCCCTGTACTATTTTGTCCACACCTGAAATCACCACTGGACAAACATAAAATTTTCTCAACACGCAACCCAGATGATTAGAAAATACAGCTACACATGCGGGAGTATGTGTTATATGGTAGATTTTATATAATGTTAAAAAGCATAAGAAATGAATCATCTATAGAGTGGGACAGGAAAGCCTGGTGTGCTGCAGTCCATGGGGCTACAGAAACATGACTTAGGGACTGAACAACAAATAGAATGGGACTGGCTGACAGGGGCTTCTGAGGGGACTTCAGGTGCTACTGACTGGGAGAAGGTAACTCGGCTGTGTTCAATTTACGAAGCTCCCCTGAATTTGACACTTCCTCCTTGACTGTCAGGCCCCCTTCCCCAGGTGAGGGTGCGTTCCGTGGCCCTTCAGCCTCGCCTGGTCATCCAGAGGCTGCCTCTCACTCCACCAGGACACACGTCACCTTATCCCTTCCTGTTTCCAAGACCCACCAGCAGTTCCGACCATCTCCTTACTTCATCACCCAGGCAGCTCCATGCCTGCTGCCTGGTCTCAGGCCAGAGCGTCTGCTCTCAGGGCCCGGGGCCCCAGCACACCTACTGGTTTCATCTCGAGTGGATCTGGTGGGTGGGGGGCTCTGAGTGAGGTCACTGCTCATTGGCCTCCTGCCCACAACACAACATGCAGTTCATGCCCCTGTACTCAGAAACGAGCTGCCTGGCCATCTTCCAGCTGACAGTCATGAAAAACGGCATCTGTGTCAAGAGGAAGGAGCCTGGCGGGTGTGGGTGCAGCAGGTCCTTGCAGGGATTTAGTGCAGCTGATAGAAGGGAGATGCTTCCCTGGGCCATGTGGCTACTCAGACCCAGCCAGCAACTGGGATACAGAGAGCAGAAACTGCCTCCAGACCAGAGAGACAACAAACAGGGACCTCCCCCGACCCCACGACTGAAGCCCACCCAGCCTGATTCGTGTGTGGCTGGAGCTCAGGTTCTGACGTGGTCCTGGGTCTGGGCAGACAACACAGGCTGACAGAGGGGCCGCAGGCTCTAAGCAGGCACCGGGTGGGGAAGGGCAGTGGGGAACCGGCACCAAGGTCAGGCGGGAGATGGCCCACTTAGGAGGGGCTGCAGGAACTGTCTGTCCAGGTGCAGAGGGTAGGGTGTTCCTATTCTTTCCATGAATTCACTACAACAGTGTAAAATATTTCCTGCACAAGGAATTTAGAGAGTCAGGTAGAGGAGAGTAACAAACACATTAAAACAGCACTGACGGCCCTGATGGTAAATGCAAGCTGTAACAGAAGCACTGGAGGACGTCATGCCAGGCCGGAGAGGCAGGAGGACCTACAAGGAGGGTCCTGGAGATGAGGAAGGCAGTCCTGGCAAAGGACCAGCCCAGACTGGAGATCAAGGCCAATGTCACAGGTGCAGACAGAAGGGACATCACATGGAGTGTCCCTAAGTATGAGCTGCCAGACTTGAAGGGCCTGGCTGAGAACCTTGGACTTAGCTTTCAGGCAATGATTAGTGAGCTGGTTAGATCTGGATTTTAAAAACCTATTAATTTGGTCAGATCATTATCATTCATAATGGAGTGACAGGTAGCTAATGTCTAAGTTACATTTAATTTCTGGATTCTGTAGCCTTCACAATGACAAAGAACAACATTGACTATTTACTGCAGATAATGAGGACATTATTCTAATATTTGGTTTCACTTATGCTTTTCCACTCCATAATCACTGCATATGGTGACCACGCCATGAAATTAAAAGATGCTTACTCCTTGGAAAAAAAGCTATGACCAACCTAGAAAGCATATTAAAAAGCAGAGACATTATTTTGCCAACAAAGGTCCGTCTAGTCAAAGCTATTGTTTTTCCAGTAGTCATGTATGGATGTCAGAGTTGGACCATAAAGAAAGCTGAGCACCAAAGAATTGATGCTTTTGAACTGTGGTGTTGGAGAAGACTCGAGAGTCCCTTGGACTGCAAGGAGATCAAACCAGTCAATTCTGAAGGAAATCAGTTCTGAATATTCATTAGAAGGACTAACGCTGAAGCTGAAACTCCAATATTTTGGCCACTTGACGCAAAGAACTGACTCATTTGAAAATTCCCTGATGCTGGGAAAGACCGAAGGCAGGAGAAGGGGATGACAGAGGATGAGATGGTTGGATGGCATCAAACTACTTGATGGACATTGGTTTGAGCAAGCTCCGGGAGTTGGTGATGGACAGGGAAGCCTGGCATGCTGCAGTCCATGGGGTTCCACATAAAGGTAACACCCAAAGTCTTTACAGAAAAATCTTTTGATGCTGCAGGAGGACTGAATACCCTGAAATCTGCTGAAGGGGTTTCTACAAAATAGGTTTTAAAATAGATTAAACTATGGAGGGCCAAATACAGGACCAATTACATTTGAAAGGCACACAGAATTCTATTTCAACCTCTGCCAATATTGGAAATCTACAGATTCCAGAGGGATTGTGGCCAACTCAAGAGAGCTTTGTGATGGATATTCAAATGGTTCTCCACTTTAGCAGATTCTAAAGGAAGTATGTTGATGAAATGACTGAGGGGGAGAAATTCTATAAGGAAATCATCATGGAGTGTTAATACTACATCTATAATATTTAACAGCTTCTCCTGTGATATGGTCCTAATTAATACTCTCTCCATGAAGGATCCCTTTCTTGGAGCAAGTCCACAGATTCAGGCCACAAGGGTTACAGAGGGAGAGACATGCCATTGTGGACCCTACGTAAGAAAGTACACTCCTTGCTTAATATTTAAAATGTGTTATCTGTCAATATCTCACACGTCCTTGCAAAAGCACTTGTGATCCTATTGAGAATATAGAGATGTGGGTATAAGAATGTGTTTGTGTGGACATGGGCACACACAAACTCACGGGACAGCATACATCATATACACATATACTGCTTGGGCTACTGACTTTCATTCTCACCTAACAAAGAGGAGGACATTATCAGCATCATTATTGACTAATATTAATTAAATAAAATATTTTCAGTGCTAATAAAAGGATCCCTCCCAGCATCGGGGTCTTTTCCAATGAGTCAACTCTTCGCATGAGGTGGCCAAAGTATTGGAGTTTCAGCTTCAGCATCAGTCCTTCCAATGATTAGTCCTGGGTGTTCATTGGAAGGACTGATGCTGAAGCTGAAACTCCAATACTTTGGCCACCTCATGTGAAGAGTTGACTCATTGGAAAAGACCCTGATGCTGGGAAAGATTGAAGGCAGGAGGAGAAGGGGATGACAGAGGATGAGATGGCTGGATGGCATCACCAACTCAATGGACATGAGTTTGGGTAAGCTCCAGGAGTTGGTGATAGACAGGGAGGCCTGGCGTGCTGTGATTCATGGGGTCACAAAGAGTCGGACATGACTGAGAAACTGAACTGAACTGAACAAGAGGATCTGGCAAAGGGCAAGTGGTTATCAGCACTGACTTTCTTACACACCTGCTTTTAGGAGTTGGTGCTATTTTACCACAAAATGATATTATGTTATGAAAGTGAAAGTGTTAGTCACTAAAGTTATGTTCAACTCTTTGAGACCCCATGGACAGTAGCCTACCAGGCTCCTCTGTCCATGGGATTTCCCAGGCAAGAATATTAGAGCAGGTTGCCATTTCCTTCTCCAGAGGATCTTCCTAACCCTGGGATTGAATCAGGGTTTCCTGCATTGCAGGCCGATTCTCCACCATCTCAGCTACCAGGGAAGTCCAGAGTACGTTATGGGATCAACTGAATTCACCCTAGGTGCTACAATCAGAGTAAGAGGAAAACTGAACAATTTCAAAAAGGAATATTCATTAAGGTGACTAAAGAATTGGGTTGATTATCTCACAAGTTGACACCTTTTCTTTTGACATTCCCCTTCCTAATGTCAGTAACTCACCAATGAAAAGAAAAAAAAAAAAAAAGCAAATACTATAAAATCCTAACTATGAGATGTGGGTATGACACTGTTGAGAACATTTCTTGTCCCACAACCTCCAGGATGGATTTGCTGCTCCATCTTTATTCAAACACTAGTTCCATCAAGGATGAGCCTTGCAGGACGTACCTGGGTTGGAGCCAGAGGTCTCTGTGAAGCAGCACCCTCAGGAGGAGAAGGACCGAGCCTTGTACAGCCAACTGCACGAAGATCCAGCCCAGGAAGTTCATCTCAAATGGGCTCACATAGGAGTCGATGCCAAAGTTATGGGTCAGGTCGTACCTGATCTGGTTGTAACAGAGTTCTATCAGCCCCTGACCCAGGCAGAACTGAGGGAAAATAGTGAAGACCCACTTGAGGATGTCATAGATGTTCTGTAAATTCTGTGCAGTGAAAGAAAGAGAAATCAAAGTGAGAGCTCTTCGTAAAGAAGACATACGAAACCATCAATTATCTATCTCACAGCCAATACCATCCAGTGTTCCCTTACAACGTAAACTCACGGCTGTTCACAACAAGTTGTCTCTACTACTGTGGTTCAAGGACAACAGAAAATCCCCCCAAAAAAGCTTTTAGGTCAACACCAAAATCAAACAACCCAATCAAAAACTGGACAGAAGACCTAAAGAGACATTTCCTTGAAGAAGACATACAGATGGACAATAGGCATAAAAAGATGCTCATCGTTGCTAAGTATTAGAGAAATGCCAATCAAGACCACAATGAGATATTACCTCACACCAGTCAGAATGACCATCATCAAGAAGTCTACAAACGATGGAGAGGGTGTGGAGAAAAAGGAACCCTCCTACACTGTTGGTGTGGGAATGTAAACTGGTGCAGCCACTATGGAAAACAGGATGAAGATTCCTTAAAAAGCTAAAAATAGAGCTACCATATGATCCAGCAATCCCACTTCTGGGCACATATCCAGTGAAAATCTAATTTGAAGAGATACACGCACCCCTATGCTCACAGAAGCACTATTTACAATGGCCAAGACACGGAAACAACCTAAATGTCCATCAACAGATGAAGGGATAAAGAAGATGCGCACACACACAACGGACCATTACTCAGTCACAGAAATGGATGGCATAATGCCACCTGTAGCAACACGGAGGCCACTAGAGGCTATCACCCTACGTGAAGGAAGGCAGAAAGTGAAAGACAAACGTCATATGGCATTATTCACATGTGGAATCCAAACCATGACACAAATCAGCCTATCCATGAAACAGAAACAGACTCACAGACATAGAGGACAGATCTGCAGTTGCCAAGGGTGGGGGGAAGGGGAGGGGTGGAGAGGGAGTTTGGGATTAGCAGATGCAAGCTATTACAGTATAAAGAATGAATAAACAGCCAGGCCCCACTGTATAGTACAGGGAACTACATTCAGTACCCTGTGATCAACCATGGAAAAGAACATGAAAAAGAATGTATAGACGCATATGATTGAGCCACTGTCCTTCTATACAGTAGTAATTAACACAACATTGTAACTCAACTATAAAAATAAGCTAAAAATAAAAGTAATAAAGCAAAAAGTGACTTTTGGGGGCATGTATTGTGACATCACAGTTTACTGTCCTTTGCATGCAGACATGAGAAAAACATGGAAGGCTCATTTAATCATCCTTTGGTTCCAGTCTTGACCAACTACCACTATTTACAGAATTCCGCCAGTCCTAAAGGGGCTTATTATCCCACTTTTCATAAAACTATGTCCCTGGATCAAATAATATATGACTTCAAAGGGTTCCGTTTTAACAAGATGGAAACAGGAGACTTTTAGCTTTTAACTCAGGATCTGACAGTTCAGGGAATAATTAATTAATGGTGAGGACTCAGATCTGACTGCAAGAAATCCACACACTGCTATCTCTTCCCACGAGAACAAAGCTATTTGCAACTCATAACACCACGTTGGTAAATAACCCACGCGTGTTGAGTGTAGCCACATAAAGTCACAGAACAGCAGTTTATAAGCGTCTGATTCACAATATGTGGAGATTGATCAAGTAGAGACATAAATTACTGAAACTATGAGTTTTTTCTAAAAGCTAAAACTACTGAGTGGGCTACCACAACTAGAGAGCCCACGCACCACAATGAAAGATCCACACGACACAACCAGGATCCCACGTGCCCCAACTAAGACCCAACACAGCCAAATAAATAAACATTTTAAAAAAAAACTATGATTTTTTTCACCTACCTGCATCCCCCATCCCTCAAAAGAGAACCTCCGCAGTGGGAGAGACAGATGCTCCACAGCCTGAATGAGAGCCCCAACTGCCTTTTCTGTGCGTATCTGCTTATAAATTGTGACTTGGTCAAAAGTAAAATGCTCACATTAACAGTACTGTGTGTCTACATAGCGGTTAGTACCAGCTCTACTGGCCTTTGGCACTGGTCTGAAAACCTCGCCCCTTTCCTCATCTTATGTTTTCATAGGAATATGTTACCTCTTGAACTTACAAAGGAATATCTGAAAATCACCCACTTACGACGTTGATCTTTTTAAGCGGAGCATATCAAAATAAAGAGCAAAGGGGAAAAAAGACCTCAGCAACAGCAAGGAAATGCCTTTTATTATCTGTTAACAATCGAGCTTGACTCATTTTTTGGCAAACAACTTACTGCCTGCAGATTTATCTCCGAGTGAACAAAGCTGTTTATAACAGGAGGGAACAAAGCATCCCACTGACCTCAGTCTCAGGACCTCAAGACTCTGGGTTGGTTTGCTCTGCGGGTCTAGAAGACGCCTCCCTCCTCCTCTTCTGTCTGTGACCCGTCCCCAGGGCAGGGACTGTCTACCTCGAATCTGCCTCTCTTCTCATTTAGTTCATGACTGAGATCCATGGTATATCAGAGCTCTGACGGGGGCAAGGAAGCTCTGTTCTGCCTCCACTAACTTCAGCGCTCTCTCGAGTTAAAGTCAATGAATCATTCTGCTAGTTTGCTATTTAAATTCTAGACACACTAGTACAGATTAGTGTCAATAACAGATCTAAAAAAATCACCAGAATAAACTGTTTCTTTCAATTGGATCCAAAAAGGCATGTTTACAGAGCTCGCTGCTTCTGTACAAACTTGAGGAAAAGAACACAAGCCGTTGCTGGGGAATCAATCATGTCCTGGTGCATCCAGACACAGGAAGGGAGCTTAGCCTCCAACTTGCCGGACACTGACCAGCAGCCCGTCCTCCGGACTGGGCCTTTCTGGGAATGTTTTCTCAGCCTCTGAGTGGATCCAACAGCAGGACTAGTGAGGAACAGGGCCCGCACAGACAGTGGGGAGAGAACAGTGTGGCCAGAGCCAAGAAGGGAAAGGGTGGGAAAGACAGGGCCGAGGAGGCTGCAGACTCTGAAGTCCAGCCCCACAGGCAGCCCAGGGGAGGCTGAGAAAGACGGAAGATGAGTTACTGTGGACAAGACCCCAGCAGGCCTCACAGGGAGGAGCCTGGTCCGACAAGAGTCGGCGGGTGGTGGTGGGGTGGTCAGCACTGCTGGGTTCCGTTGGACCCTAATGCCTACTAGAGTGACAGCCCCAAAGTGCCCCTCCCAATACAGACAGCCTGATGGAAGGGGTTCCCTGAGAGAGGCACCTCCTCACCAGGAAAAATGTTCCTGAACCAGGAGTCCACTACTGGGGAAGCCTTCTGCTCCAAAACTCTGGGAGCAGCAAATCTAAATCTGTCCCAGGGCTCCGAGGGGAGAGGGCAGAATCCCCCAGAAAATCCAAACCCGCTGTGGCCTGGGAGTATGGTCTGCGATGTGGCAAATCCCAGGCTGGAGCATCCGAGCCCAAAGACAAGCATGTCTGAGCCCTGTTCCCGCGATGCCCAGACAGGACACACTTCACACAAACAGCCATTTTCCAACCATCGATCGGTCATTATCTGCAAACAGCGATGCGGCCGTGAACGCACTGCTCAATCTGCCTTCACCCGTGAAGCAGGAGCACAAACAACTCGTCTTCTGCCCGCGGCTGCCAGCCTGCGTCTGCTGCTGGCACCAGATGTCAAGGCACAGATGCTGCTGCTAAGTAGAGTCCCTGTCTCTCTCTGGAGGTAAAGACAGTGGATACCAGCACATCTGCAGTGAAGCCCATTTGGAAAAGGAATGGTCTCGGTGTGAGTCAACCCTCTCTCCCTCCCCTCACCCTTGGGAGGCCGCGCAGAGGGTCACGGACCTGAGCCTTGGAGACGATGGCCAGCAGCCGGGGCATGACCGTCATCAGCATGGTACAGAGGCCAAAGATGAAGTTCAAGGAGATGTAGGAGATGAAAGCAACGTCCGAGCTGGAGAAGATCCTCGAGATGAGATACATCCAGGGCAGAGTGGCATACCTGAAAAGCAAAGCGCAAAGTCGTGCTCTTCGTCCTGCAACCCTTCTTCCTCTAGAGACTGAACTCCAGACGACGGGCTGTTGGCTGGTTAGTCTTCCGCCTCAGTGAACAGAAAAACACTTGACTTAATAAAGCTGGCAGTATTTTCTAAAGACAAAGCACATTTTCTGTAATACAGTGGGCAGAGCCTGGGTCGGGTCAAACCTGGGCCTGGGCGTGCAGCTCCATGAGCCAAAGAAAGGCCCACTTCCCCCACCCTGTGGGACAAGCTTGCTCCTCGCTCACAGCTTCTCAGCAAAGAGACATGACACCTGTTTGTCAGAGTGAAAATTAAAGCTATCACAAGCGGAAAACTCTATACAAAAAGAGGACCTCAGATGAAAATGGAAAGCTTCCTCTCTGGGGGGCCCTCACGGGCTCCAGGCATTGTGCCTGCAGTGTGTGCCCTGACCTCCCCACTCCTACAGCCCTCCAGGTGGGAGCCGTGGCCCCATTTCACCACGGCACTGACAAGGCTCAGACGCCTGACTGAGGACCCACAGCTGGAAAGGATGAGGAGCCGGAAGTGGGGGTCGTTTCTGTGTGACCCGAAGCTGGGCAGTGGTCAGCGAAACCCAGAAGTGGCCCTCACAGGCTTCAGCTGGCCTCACATGATAAGAAAAACCCACAAGGTTCCTCAAAGCAAAACACCTCTTCATGTTTCCTTCTCCAGAGCACAGAGCCAGGGTTTATTCACAGTTGGCTTCCTCCTGTGATCTCCCCACCCCACCTACCCCACCAAGTAAAGGAAGCTGGTACCTCAATGTGGACGCCAGCAGAGAAGTCACTGACTTTTTAAAAAAATCATTATTAATGCTTTTTCACTTTTTATTTTATACAGGAGTAGGGCTGATTAATAATGTCATGAGAGTTTCAGGTGGAACTAAGGGACTGGGTCACACATGCTCATGGACCCATTCCCCCCAGACTCCCACTGCCACAGAACACTGAGCGGAGCTCCCTGTGCTACACAGTAGGCCCTTGGTGGTTATTTATTTTAAATACATCAGCGTGTACATGCATGCCCAGTCCTTTCAGTCATGTCCAACTACGACCCCACGGACTGCAGCCCACCAAGCTCCTCTGTCCATGGGATTCTTCAGGCAAGAATACTGGAGCGGGCTACAAGAATACTGGATCTTCTTCCAGAGGACCTTCCTGACCCAGGGATAGAACCCGAAGCTCCGGAGTCTTCTGTTTTGGCAGGCAGGTTCTTTACCACTAGCCCCACCTAGTAAGCCCAGCAGTGTGTACATGCCAGTCCCAAACTTCCGACCTATCCCTTCCCGCCGTCCTTCCCCCTTGGCAACCATGAGCTTGTTCTCTGTGAGTTTGTTCCTGTTTTGTGAGTTCATTCGTATCTTTTCTTTTTTTAAAATTTTTATTTTAACTTTAGTTTACTTTACATTACTGTATTGGTTTTGCCAAACATTGACATGAATTCACCACGAGTGTACAAGCGTTCCCAAACATGAATCCCCTCCCACCTCCCACCCCATGCCATCCCTCTGGGTCCTCTCCTTGCACCAGTCCCAAGCATCCTGCATTCTGCATCTGACATCAACTGGCGATTCGTTTCTTGCTTGATAGTATACATGTTTCAATGCCATTCTCCCTTCTCATCCCACCCTCTCCCTCCCTCTCTCCCCCAGAGTCCAACAGTTCACTCTATAGATCTGAGTCTCTTTTGTTGTCTCGCATACAGGGTCATCATCCCCATCTTTCTAAATTCCATATATATGCGTTAGTATACTGTATTGGTGTTTTTCTTTCTGGCTTACTTCACTCTGTATAATCGGCTCCAGTTCCATCCATCTCCTTAGAACTGATTCAAATGTATTTTTTTTAATGGCTGAGTAATACTCCATTGTGTATATGTACCACAGCTTTCTTATCCATTCATCTGCTGATGGACATCTAGGTTGTTTCCATGTTCTGGCTATTATAAACAGTGCTGCGATGAACATTGGGGTACATGTGTCTCTTTCTATTCTGGTTTCCTCGGTGTGTATGCCAAGCAGTGGGATTGCTGGGTCATAAGGCAATTCTATTTGCAATTTTTTAAGGAATCTCCACACTGTTCTCCATAGTGGCTGTATTAGTTTGCATTCCCACCAACAATGTAAAAGGGTTCCCTTTTCTCCACACCCTCTCCAGCATTTATTGCTTGCAGACTTCTGGATCGCAGCCATTCTAACTGGTGTGAAGTGGTACCTCATTGTGGTTTTGATTTGCATTTCTCTGATAATGAGTGATGTTGAGCATCTTTTCATGTGTTTGTTAGCCATCCGTATGTCTTCTTTGGAGAAATGTCTATTTAGGTCTTTGGCCCATTTTTTGATTGGGTCATTTATTTTTCTGGAATTGAGCTGCATAAGTTGCTTGTATATTTTTGAGATTAGTTGTTTGTCAGTTGCTTCATTTGCTATTATTTTCTCCCATTCAGAAGGCTGTCTTTTCACTTTGCTTATATTTTCCTTTGTTGTGCAGAAGCTTTTAATTTTGATTAGATCCCATTTATTTATTTTTGCTTTAATTTCCAGAATTCTGGGGGGTGGATCATAGAGGATCCTGCTGTGATTTATGTCAGAGAGTGTTTTGCCTATGTTCTCCTCGAGGAGTTTTATAGTTTCTGGTCTTACATTTAGATCTTTAATCCATTTTGAGTTTACTTTTGTGTGTGGTGTTAGAAAGTGATCTAGTTTCATTCTTTTACAAGTTGTTGACCAATTTTCCCAGCACCACTTGTTAAAGAGATTGTCTTTACTCCATTGTATATTTTTGCCTCCTTTATCAAAGATAAGGTGTCCATAGGTGTGTGGGTTTATCTCTGGGCTTTCTATTTTGTTCCATTGATCTATATTTCTGTCTTTGTGCCAGTACCATACTGTCTTGATGACTGTGGCTTTGTAGTAGAGCTTGAAGTCAGGCAAGTTGATTCCTCCAGCTCCATTCTTCTTTCTCAAGATTGCTTTGGCTATTCGAGGTTTTTTGTATTTCCATATAAATCTTGAAATTATTTGTTCTAGTTCTGTGAAAAATACCGCTGGTAGTTTGATAGGAATTGCATTGAACTTGTAGATTGCTTTGGGTAGTATATTCATTTTCACAATATTAATTCTTCCGATCCATGAACATGGAATATTTCTCCATCTATTAGTGTCCTCTTTGATTTCTTTCATCAGTGTTTTATAGTTTTCTATATATAGGTCTTTAGTTTCTTTAGGTAGATATATTCCTAGGTATTTTATTCTTTTCGTTGCAATGGTGAATGGAATTGTTTCCTTAATTTCTTTTTCTTCTTTCTCATTATTAGTGTAAAGGAATGCAAGGGATTTCTGTGTGTTGATTTTATATCCTGCAACTTGACTATATTCGTTGATTAGCTCTAGTAATTTTCTGGTGGAGTCTTTAGGGTTCTCTATGTAGAGGATCATGTCATCTGCAAACAGTGAGAGTTTTACTTCTTCTTTTCCAATGTGGATTCCTTTTATTTCTTTTTCTGCTCTGATTGCTGTGGCCAGAACTTCCAGAACTATGTTGAATAGTAGCGGTGAGAGTGGGCACCCTTGTCTTGTTCCTGACTTTAGGGGAAATGCTTTCAATTTTTCACCATTGAGGATAATGTTTGCTGTGGGTTTTTCATATATAGCTTTTATTATGTTGAGGTATGTTCCTTCTATTCCTGCTTTCTGGAGTGTTTTTATCATAAATGGATGTTGAATTTTGTCAAAGGCCTTCTCTGCATCTATTGAGATAATCATATGGCTTTTATTTTTCAATTTGTTAATGTGGTGAATCACATTGATTGATTTGCGGATATTGAAGAATCCTTGCATCCCTGGGATAAAGCCCACTTGATCATGGTGTATGATCTTTTTAATGTGCTGTTGGATTCTGATTGCTAGAATTTTGTTGAGGATTTTTGCATCTATGTTCATCAGTGATATTGGCCTGTAGTTTTCTTTTTTTGTAGCATCTTTGTCAGGTTTTGGTATTAGGGTGATGGTGGCCTCATAGAACGAGTTTGGAAGTTTACCTTCTTCTGCAATTTTCTGGAAGAGTTTGAGTAGGATAGGTGTTAGCTCTTCTCTAAATTTTTGGTAGAATTCAGCTGTGAATCCGTCTGGACCTGGGCTTTTGTTTGCTGGAAGATTTCTGATTACAGTTTCAATTTCCGTGCTTGTGATGGGTCTGTTAAGGTTTTCTATTTCTTCCTGGTTTAGTTTTGGAAAGTTGTATTTTTCTAAAAATTTGTCCATTTCTTCCACGTTGTCCATTTTATTGGCATATAATTGCTGATAGTAGTCTCTTATGATCCTTTGTATTTCTGAGTTGTCTGTTGTGATCTCTCCATTTTCATTTCTAATTTTATTGATTTGATTTTTCTCTCTTTGTTTCTTAATAAGTCTGGCTAATGGTTTGTCAATTTTATTTATCCTTTCAAAGAACCAGCTTTTAGTTTTGTTGATTTTTGCTATGGTCTCTTTTGTTTCTTTAGCATTTATTTCTGCCCTAATTTTTATGATTTCTTTCCTTCTACTTACTCTGGGGTTCTCCATTTCTTCCTTTTCTAGTTGCTTTAGGTGTAGAGTTAGGTTATTTATTTGACTTTTTTCTTGTTTCTTGAGGTGTGCCTGTATTGCTATGAACTTTCCTCTTAGCACTGCTTTGATAGTGTCCCACAGGTTTTGGGTTGTTGTGTTTTCATTTTCATTCATTTCTATGCATAATTTGATTTCTTTTTTGATTTGTTCTGTGATTTGTTGGTTATTCAGAAGTGTGTTGTTCAGCCTCCATATGTTGGAATTTTTAATAGTTTTTCTCCTGTAATTGAGATCTAATCTTAATGCATTATGGTCAGAAAAGATGCTTGGAATGATTTCGATTTTTTTGAATTTATCAAGGTTGGATTTATGGCCCAGGATGTGATCTATCCTGGAGAAGGTTCCGTGAGCACTTGAGAAGAAGGTGAAATTCATTGTTTTGGGGTGAAATGTCCTATAGACATCAATTAGGTCTAACTGGTCTATTGTATCATTTAAAGTTTGCGTTTCTTTGTTAATTTTCTGTTTAGTTGATCTGTCCATAGGTGTGAGTGGGGTATTGAAGTCTCCCACTATTATTGTGTTATTGTTGATTTCTGCTTTCATACTTGTTAGCATTTGTCTTACATATTGCGGTGCTCCTATGTTGGGTGCATATATATTTATAATTGTTATATCTTCTTCTTGGATTGATCCTTTGATCATTATGTAGTGGCCTTCTTTGTCTCTTTTCACAGCCTTTGTTTTAAAGTCTATTTTATCAGATATGAGTATTGCCACTCCTGCTTTCTTTTGGTCTCTATTTGCATGGAATATCTTTTTCCAGCCCTTTACTTTCAGTCTGTATGTGTCCCTTGTTTTGAGGTGGGTCTCTTGCAAACAGCATATAGAGGGGTCTTGTTTTTGTATCCATTCAACCAATCTTTGCCTTTTAGTTGGGGCATTCAACCCATTTACATTTAAGGTAATTATTGATAAGTATGATCCCGTTACCATTTACTTTATTGTTTTGGGTTCGGGTTTATACATCCGTTTTGTGTTTCCTGTCTAGAGAATATCTTTTAGCATTTGTTGGAGAGTTGGTTTGGTAGTGCTGAATTCTCTCAACTTTTGCTTGTCTGTAAAGCTTTTGATTTCTCCTTCGTATTTGAATGAGATCCTTGCTGGGTACAGTAATCTGGGCTGTAGATTATTTTCTTTCATCACTTTAAGTATGTCTTGCCATTCCCTCCTGGCCTGAAGAGTTTCTATTGAAAGGTCAGCTGTTATCCTTATGGGAATCCCCTTGTGAGTTATTTGTTGTTTTTCCCTTGCTGCTTTTAGTATTTGTTCTTTGTGTTTGGTCTTTGTTAATTTGATTAGTATGTGTCTTGGGGTGTTTCGCCTTGGGTTTATCCTATTTGGAACCCTCTGGGTTTCTTGGACTTGGGTGATTATTTCCTTCCCCATTTTAGGGAAGTTTTCAACTATTATTTCCTCAAAGATTTTCTCATGGTCTTTCTTTTTGTCCTCTTCTTCTGGGACTCCTATAATTCGAATGTTGGAGCGTTTCATATTGTCCTGTAGGTCTCTGAGATTGTCCTCATTTCTTTTAATTCTTTTTTCTTTTTTCCTTTCTGATTCATTTATTTCTACCATTCTATCTTCTATTTCACTGATCCTATCTTCTGCCTCTGTTATTCTACTATTTGTTGCTTCCAGAGTGTTTCTGATCTCGTTTATTGCATTATTCATTGTATATTGACTCTTTTTTATTTCTTCTAGGTCCTTATTAAACCTTTCTTGCATCTTCTCAATCCTTGTCTCCAGGCTACTTATCTGTGCTTCCATTTTGATTTCCAGATTTTGGATCATTCTCACTATCAATATTCGGAATTCTTTCTCAGGTAGATTCCCTATCTCTTCCTCTTTTGTTTGGTTTGATGGGCTCTTCTCCTGCTCCTTTACCTGCTGAGTATTCCTCTGTCTCTTCATCTTGGTTATATTGCTGCGTTTGGGGTGGCCTTTCTATATTCTGGGAATTTGTGGAGTTCTCTTTATTATGGAGCTTCCTCACTGTGGGTATAGTTGTATCAGTGGCTTGTCAAGATTTCCTGGTTAGGGAGGCTTGTGTTGGGGTTCTGGTGAGTGGAGCTGGGTTTCTTCTCTCTGGAGTGCACTGGAGAGACCAGTAATGGGCTATGAGATGTCAATGGTTTTGGAGTAGTTTTGAGCTGCCTGTTTATAGAAGCTCAGAGGTGTGTTCCTGTGTTGCTGGACAGTTTGCGTGGTATGTCTTGCTCTGAAGCTTGTTTGCCCTTGGGCAGGGCTTGGTTTTAGAGTAGGTATGGAGGCGTTTGATGAGTTCCTGTTGGTTAATGTTCCCTGGATTCAGGAGTTCTCTGATGTTCTCAGGCTTTGGGCTTAAGCCTCCTGCTTCTGGTTTTCAGTTTTATTTTTACAGTAGCCTCTAGACTTCTCCGTCTATACAGCGCTGATGAAAAAACATCTAGGTTAAAAATGAAAAGATTCTCCACATTGAGGGACACCCAGAGAGGTTCACCGAGTTACATAGAGAAGAGAAGAGGGCGGAGGTTGTTAGAGGAGACTGGAATGAGATGAGGTGGGATCGAAAGAGGAGAGAGCAAGCTAGCCAGTATCACTTCCTTATGTGCACTCCACCGTCTGGCCTGCTCATAGATGTTCACGGAGTTATACAGGAAAGAGGTGAGGGAGGAAGTAGATGGGGGTGGCCAGGAGGATCAAAAAGGGAAATGTAAAGGAGAGAGACAGATCCAGCCCGTAGTCAGTTCCCTAAGTGTTCTCCACCATCTGGAACACACAGAGATTCACAGAGTTGGGTAGAGAAGAGAAGGGGGAGGGAGGAGACAGAGGCCACCTGGTGAGTCCAAAGGAGATGGTGGTCAAGCCAGTAATCTCGCTCTCAAGTAAAACTGGATAGTGAAGTTTGGGTTTTTAAATGAACAAAATTGACAGCAAAAACTCAAAAGCAAGGATTAAAAATCTAGAGTAGATGTTGGATTTTCATAAATATAATATTATTGAAATGAGGAAGGAAAAAATATTTAAAAAAAAAAAAAAAAAAACAAACAAAAAAGAAACAAAGCCACAAGAATTATTTAAAAACCTGTCAGCAACCTCACATAGACTATATATGGTGTTTGCTTTAAAAAGTAGGTTTTTTTTTTTTTTTTTAAGAAAAATAGATTTAGAAGTAAAAATTAAAGGGGAAATAGAGGGCTTATCAATTTTAAAAATTTAGAAAAAAAAAGAAAAAAGGGGGAGAAAAAAAAGGGGGAAAGAAAAAACAGGGGGTGTAATGGTTGTAAAAATAGTAAAATTATATCCGGCCCTTTCTTTGGAGGTTTGGGCCTTGTGGGGTCACTTTCAAGGCGGTTCCCTCTGTTTAACTTCTCTTTGCTGGTCTCTTCCGTGTCAGATTTCCGTCCTGGCACGGGGCGGGGGGAGGGGGGAGTGGTCGGTGGTGGACCCCCTTTTTTTTTGGCTCACTGTTCAACCTCGCTGTGGGGAGGGAGGGATGCTGCACACCGATAACACTGTCGTGTGTACGTGGTGCCTCAGCCCCGTTGGGTCTGTCCCTGCTTGCGGCGGCGGGCGGGGGCTGCACAGGCCTCCTGCGGGGCTGGCGGGGGCTCACAGACCACGCCGCTTGGGCTCCACGCTGCTCCTCCGGGAACCGTCTGAGGCCGGCTCTCGGCTGCGTTCCCCTCCCCAGTCTAATCCGCTCAGGTTCGGCGCTCAGCTCTTTCCCGTTGGTGCATATTGGGTTGGGATTGCGTTTCGTGCCCTTCCCAAGTCCAAGTTTCCCAGGTGTTTGGGGAACGCAGTCTCTGCGACCCGTCACGTTTCTCGTCCCTGCTGCTCAGTCTTCTGGGTGTATCGCTGACCAGCACCCCCAGAAGTTTTAGCAAAGAAGCCTGCTTGCCGTTTGGCAGGGAGAGTCTCTCCGGGGCTGTGATTGTCCCTTTTCAGCCCTTACGGCTCTGGCTGCCTGTCCCTGGCGGGGGATGGTCTGCAGCCAGCTACTTCTGTTCTGTCCTTTGTTCTGTGGGCGGTCCTGGCGGTGTCCTATGTTCGAGCTTTTCGTGTGGTTAGCTGTCCCCCAGTCTGGTTTACTAGCCCAAGTTAGTTCGTTCTGGTTACTTGCAGGGCGTTCCTACCTGATTCTTATAAAGCTGTGCAGCCTGCGCCCCGCGCGCGTGTCCCTGCCCCGCCCCCACCTGCTAGTGGCGGGTGCAGGTTTATGTGCTGCTTTTCCGCTGGGGAAGTCACTGTTGGGCTTGTAATCTGTCGGTTTTAATTATTCATTTATGTATCGTTCCTGTTATGATGCCCTCTGTGCTTCCAGGGCTCGCCACAGACTCGGCAGGGAGAGTGTTTCCTGGTGTTTGGAAACCTCTCTTCTTAAAGTTCCTTTCCCGGGTCGGGCTTCCCTACCCAGGACGGAGCTCCCTCCCCACCTCCTTTGTCTCTCTTTTCGTCTTTTATATTTTTTCCCTACCTGTTTTTGAAGGCAATGATCTGCTTTTCTGGGTGCTTGATGTCCTCTGCCAGCATTCAGAAGTTGTTTTGTGGATTTTGCTCGGCGTTGAAATGTTTTTTTTGAGGAATTTGTGAGGGAGAAAGTAATCTCCTGGTCCTATTCCTCCGCCATCTTCTCCCCCTCCCTGCATTTTTCCATTCGTATCTTTTCTTTTTAGATTCTGCATATAAGGAACGTCATAGGATATTTCTCCTCTGTCTGACTTACTCCATTCAGGACAATCTCTGTGTCCATCCATGTTGCTGCAATTTTAGCAGTATTTCATTCTTTTTATTGGCTAAGTAATATTCCATTGTAAAGTGGTACAGCCATTATGGAGAATAGTATGGAGGTTCCTTTAAAAACTAAAAATAGAGCTACCATTTAACTCTCAAATCCCACTTCCTGGATCAGTAGGCTCTTGAAATAGGTTTAGATTTGAGTGTAATTCCGTATCCACATGAAACCTATGGTATTTGCCCCTGGATCAAAAATACATCCTTGTATTTCATAAAATATTAATATTATATAATCATACAGTATGTTAGAAACTTGTCAACAGTCTGCCTCATAATTCAGGCATGAAGACAATGATTTTTGAGCACACAAGGGGGAGGTGAGTGCTTTAATGCAACTCCTCTTAATTAGCTATTGCATCAAATTCACACTATTATGTAAAAAATAGATAACTAATAAGGACCTACTGTATAGCACAAGGAACTCGACTCAATGCTCTGTAATGATCTATACAGGAAAAGGATATTAAAAAAAGTGGAAATATGTTGTCCAGTTGCTAAGTCGTGTCTGACTCTTTTCAACCCTGTGGACTGCAGCATGCCAGGCTTCCCTCTCCGGCACTATTTCCCAGAAGTTGCTCAAACTCATGTCCACTGAGTGATGACATCCAACCATCTCGTCCTCTGTCACCCCCTTCTACTCCTGCCTTCAATCTTTCCCAGCATCAGGGTCTTTTCCAATGAGTTGTCTCTTCACATCAGGTGGCCAAAATGTTGGAGCTTCATATGCGTAACTTATTCACTGTGCTGTACATCTAAAGCTAACACAACACTATAAATCAACTATACTCCAATAAAATTAATTTTAAAATAGACTAAATTAATTACCAAAGAGGTCATGACTCCATGGTCTCTATCTGAAATACAGAGAGCAGCCCTGCCTCACGTTCAGCCGCACGCGGCCACTCTCTGTCCTTCTCTGTCCCCTGGGACATAAACAAGTGCTACCCTGCCGCTGTGTGGCTGCCTGGATGAGGACACGAGACAGCAGCAGTCGGAGCAGATTGTAAGTGAAACACAAGGAGCAGCAGCGCTCTGTGAGCCAGCTGTGGGAGGCAGCGGTAGCTGCTGTGAAATTCCTTCCGAGAATCAGCCAGCACTCCCTCCCCAACAACTTAAAACTACTGACTCAGGGACTTCCTGGCCATCCAGTGGTTAGAACTCTGCGATTCCACTCAGGGTGCACAGGTTCCATCCCAGGTCAGGGAATTAAGAGCCTGCGTGCTACTCAGCAGGCTTCCCCCATGGCTCAGGAGTAAAGAACCTGCCTGGCACTGCTGGAGGTGCAGGAGACGTGGGTTCAGTCCCTGGGTTGGGAAGATCCCCTGAAGGAGGGCACGGCAACCCAGTCCAGTACTCTTCCCTGGAGCATCCCATGGACAGAGGAGCCTGGTGGGCTCCATAGGGTCGAAAAGAGTCAGACATGACTGAGCACACACACAAAGGGCATAATCTATTTTTAATGAAACCTATGGTAGCTTCTAACAGCCTCCATTTTTTATTAAACTATAATGTCATTTTAATATTTTAACACTGGAGGTCGGAGGCCTGCTAACCATTATTCTGCCATTTACGGGGTTTTCCTCCCTTTGAAACTGGCCCCTTCCCCCACACTGCAGGAATTTTCTAAGACATGGAACAGGATTCTGTGCTCTCATCTTTTTTAGTGTTAAATGTGAACTAAATAGTGGCTAAGGTTTCATGTTTTTATATAAGTTAGATTCTCTTTTCTCTCTGAGATTTTTAGGTTTACTTTCTTTTTCCTTTTTGATGCTTATTCTCCCTTTCAGTTTAAACATCGATTTTTCCTTCATAGAAGGAAAAGAAAAAGGAAAATTGTAACGGGGCATGTTTTCCTATTATAGCTTATGAGACTCTGATCACTTACACAATCCCTAGTTTTTCCAGATTCAAAACAAACAGCTCCTTTTAATGCCTGACCATGTTCTTGGGTCTCAGCTTATTCTGGGATCAGCCTTTTTGAGATGGTTCTGGGGCTCCTTGTGTGGACAGGAGGGGTGAGCCAACATGCTTGTCCACTGGGGCACTCAGGGACATGGTAGCATCTGGGGCCCCAGGGATCCCTCCTCTTGCAGGGGAATCAGAGTGGCAGGCTCATGCATATTCCTGGGCTCCAGTGGAGGAAGAACCCATCTAAAAACTGAACCAGCCCTGGGATGTCACCCGAGAGCCTGGTGGGTCCCCACTTTGTGCTTCTCCTCCAGAACCTGCCTGAGTCACCTTTCCAGGTCCTCTGGGTCCCCCTCACCTGGGACCCTCCACTTGACATGTCACCCTCTGGGCCCATGGATGTGCCTCGACCCAAGGGACCAGTGAGTCTCTTGAAATCCTTTGAAAAATGCTACTGTCATGAACGTGGAGAGAATTCTTAGCTTAAGGTTTCTCTGTTTCTCTCTTTGTCCCTCATCTATTCATCTATCCATCCATACATCTATTTTTCCAGTAAGGATACAACTGTTCCCTAATTAGATGCTTTGAAAAGTCTGAATTGCTGATACAACTGTCATCTACGTAAAAACCATTTTATAAACTTTGCTGCTGCTGCTAAGTCGTTTCACTCGTGTCAAATTCTGTGTGACCCCATAGATGGCAGCCCACCAGGCTCCCCCATCCCTGGGATTCTCCAGGCAAGAACACTAGAGTGGGTTGCCATTTCCTTCTCCAATGCATGAAAGTGAAAGTGAAAGTGAAGTTGCTCAGTCGTGTCTGACTCTTTGCAACCCCATGGACTGCAGCCCTCCAGGCTCCTCCGTCCATGGGATTTTCCAGGCAAGAGTACTGGAGTGGGGTGCCACTTTGGCTTAGGTAAAGCAGAATGCTCTGTTTGAAATATATAAATACACACATATATAATAGTGTATGTGTGTGCCTGTGTGTGTGCTCAGTCATGTCTGACTCTTTACAACTCCGGGCTCCTCTGTCCATGGACTTTTCCAGGGAAGAATACTGAAGTAGGTTGCCATCTCCTATTCCAGGGGATCTTCTTGATCCAGGGGTCGAACCCATATTTCCTGCACTGGCAGGTGGGTTCTTTACCAGCGAGTCATAAGTTAATTTTTTTCCTACTATTATCAAGCATCTGTCACATACGTAGTCTAGATCTAGAGTCAAATGATGATCTTATGCATTCTTGCTACCTGGCAGATACGCTCTAGGCACTGCCTGCAAGGTTCCTGATCAGTGTGTACAAAGGAGAAATTTGTAAAATGACTTTTCTGCTTTTGCTACTTTGATGCTGTGAGAAAAAAATAAAGTGACAGAAGTTGGACAAAACATTTCCAAACTACTGAGACCAGGAGAGGGAGAGGTACGGCAGCTGCAGAGCTCCACGAGTTCCAGGACAGTTCCAGAGCGGAGTGGGTGGTGTGTGTGAGCCCCAGAGGGGCACCAGAGACGGAATGACAGGCTCTGAGACGGACGGGGCCCAGCCGTCCCCATCACTGCCCCCTGCCGCCACCGTGAGCAGGCACCAGGCGTCCTGCTCAGGCTGCTCAGCTCCGTGCCCCTGGAAGCAGCAGCATAATTGGTTGGAAAGAGAGAAAACCATGAAGCTGGCAGCAGGTTCAAAGCTGCCCCGGGGGGTTCTCCTTCAGAAAACAAGCCATAATTCTGCAGCCACGCATCCCATCACGTACCCGAAAAGCACCAGCAGCAAGGCCGTGGCCACCAGGTTCTCCCGGAAAGTGAAGGCGGTCAGCTGGAAGGCTGCGATCACAGAGACACACAGGCAGACGGACACCAAGTAGAAGAGCTGAGAAATGAAGAGGAGAGGGCCTGTTAGCACAAGGGCTTGTCTATCACCATCTCCTGACCTCTGGCTGCCAATGCAGGAGACACAAAAGATGCGGGTTTCATCCCTGGGTCTGGAAGACCCCCTGGAGGAGGGCATTGCAACCCGCTTCAATATTCTTGGGCTTCCCTGGTGGCTTAGACAGGAAAGAATCTGCCTGCAATGCGGGAGACCTAAGTTAGACCTCCAGGTTGGGAAGATCTCCCAGAGGAGGGCATGGCAACCCACTCCAGTATTCGTGCCTGGAGGATCCTCATGGACAGCGGAGCCTAGAGGGCTACAGTCCACGGGCTCATTGGCAAAGAGTCAGGCTTGACTGAGCAACCGAGCACGCACGCCTGACCACAGGCTCTCAGTTCGGCTCCCACTTAGCCTGTGTCCTGTCTGGCCCAGCATACGGTTGCAGCGGTGGACCCGGGCCTGGAAAGTCACAGTTTGGGACTGAAACATGTCCCCTTCGAGATTCACATAAAATGAGGTTGTGAGGATGGACTCTGACTCCACCGGGCAGGGGTCCTTACAGAGAGAGGAAATGAGGACACAGGCTCCCAGAGAGAGGACATGAGGAAGAGACAGCTATCCTCCAAGCCCTAGAGGGAGGCCTTGGGAATGTCACCACCCCTGCCCACGCTGGGATCTGGGACTCCAGCCTCCAGAGGGGCCACGAGATAAAGGTCTAACATCTACACTGCCCACACCCACCTCCCACGGGAAAGGGTGGGAAAGGGCAGGAACCCAGCCCCTGCCAGTACACACAGCTTCTTCCCACACTAAGAACCAAGACTAGAAACCCCTCATGCAGGGAGCAGCCCCCAAGTACTGACAACCCGTGGAAAAACCCCGGCAGCAGTGCCCCTCCTGAAGTGTCAGACCGCAGCTCTGATCTCAAGTCACCCTCCGTCCAGTGGCCCTCTCTCACGCCTCTGATAAACCAAGTCTCAAGACGATTGCATCTTGTGTGTTTATTTGTATTTATCTACTTGCTTTCTGCTTCCGCCCATAAGAACACAAGTTCCTTACAAGCAGAGACCCTCTCTGCTCTGTTCATGGTTTGTCCACAACACCTCAGACACACCTTAAAGAAAGTGAAAGTAAAGAAAGTGAAGTGGCTCAGTGGTGTCCCACTCTTTGCAACCCCTTGGACTGTAGCCTACCAGCCTCCTCTGTCCATGGAATTTTCCAGGCAAGAGTACTGGAGTGGGTGGTCATTGTCTTCTCCAGGGGATCTTCCCAACCTAGGGATCAAACCCGGGTCTCCCGCATTGCAGGCAGATGCTTTACCATCTGAGCCACACCTTGACCCAGAGCAAAACCTCAAAACCCTCCACTAAATGAGTGACTGACGACGGAGGTGGGAAACCGAGAAGAAAGCGGTGCTCCCCGACTTATGCCCCCAGAGTAAAGAGGAGCCACAGTTAGTGGGAGGGAGAGGAGGACAGTCGACACATGACTTCAGGAAGGGGGAGGCTCTGGGTCCTCCTGCCTGCTCTTATGCTCTCTGGGCACGTCCCGCCCCTTCTCCTCCTTGGAAGCAGGGGTCACTCTGCCTCATTAAATAGCAGGCATGGTGATGGGCAGCCAGGAAGGTCCCTAAACCAGGACTGGGCAACTGGCACTGCCCCGCCCGCTCTGCACCCTCTGGACACACGACCTCGGAGCAGTCACTCCCGGGTCTGTGCTTCTGTGTCCTGGTCCCGCAGGGTCAGCCTACAGGACGTGGCCTGGCCCCAAGCAGGCATCCAAGGAGGGCGCTGTTTAAACAGCAGGGATGGATGAGGTCACTCAGTCCTCACCCACGTTAGAGTACGAGCCTCTCAGCACTCACCTCGGTGTTAGGACACACACCCCGTGCAGGACTTTGCTGTGCTCGCCTGCCCTGCTGATGTTCTCATTAACGGCTGTTTCTCCTAAAAACCAGCTTTCGGTACCCCTTAGTCTCTCCTGCTCCTGAGTCAACCTGCTTTGAATAGTTTTCTTCCTCTTGCTTCTTTCACTCTCTGTGCACACACTGCATCCTGCAGGAAGGCATCCCTGGCTACCTCGATTGGGGTGAATCTCCTTCTCCTTGGGGTTCTCACAACACCTTAATTTCCATTTCTTGTGCTGATTGCTATGCTGGGTTTTAACTGTCTTCCTGCTAGTTCATCTCTTACACAGTTCTGTGCATTTCGCCTGGGTGGGAATTACATCTTTTGTCCCCACAGCTGCACAGATCCCAGCTTATGTCCATCTTCCCCTCCTCGGATGAACATGACTGGAAAGTGCGGAGAGGAGGCTTAACGTGAAAAGCGCTCCCAGGAACTGGCCAGCAAGGGGCAGCCACACACACACACACACACCACATGCACACACACCTCCCAGGGGTGCAGGCACACAGAGGGGCAGCGTCAGAGTCCTACCATGTCAAACAGGAAGTGTGTGAGCCAGTAGGTCCTGTAGCCCAGGCCGCTCACGTGCTGCAGCCTCTTGGCCCCGGTCACCCTGTCCCGCACCACGGAGCTGCCGACGGACGCAGAGAGGATGGAGAAGCCAAGCACGATGCACAGGGCGACACCGCACTGGCGGATGCTCTCCAGGCTGCAGGCGGGAGCAGAACACGCATCAGAGGCTGAGGGACCCGGGCCGTCTCCTGCTGCTACGGTCAGTGAACTGTTGGTTATCAGCTGAATGGTTACAGGGATGGGGAGGACTGACTTTGCAACCCTGTGGACTGTAGCCCGCCAGGCTCCTCTGTCCATGGGATTCTCCAGGCAAGAATACTGGAGTGGGTTGCCACTCCCTTCTCCAGCAGATCTTCCCAACCCAGGGATAGAACTCGCGTCTCCTGCACTGTGGACAGATCTTTACCACCTGAGCCACCAGGGCAGCCCGAAGGGAGGACAGGGATGGGGAAAAATTATTATGGGATGATGTGAAATCATGTGTGAAACTTCTGAAGACTATAAAGCATGACAGAATTTAGAGAATCTTTCACTTGCTTTAAAAAGTGAAAAAAAAAAGATCTTGGCATCCTTTCTCTACTAACTTTACTGACTTATAAGAAGGTCTTATAGTCTCAAGAAAACTAGCTGCTGCAAGATGTGTTGTAAATATTTTTGTTTCTCTCTTCACTTTTTAAAGTTTATTTTTCAACTTACTTTCCACTTTTGAATATATATTTATATAATACATTCATTAACTTTATAGGCTTTGCATTGGGCTTAGAAAATTTTAGCTCATGAAAATTACAAAAATATTCAGACATTTTCTTTCATTATCTTAAAGTTTTACTTTTAAGTGTTTGTTTCATATGGATTTTATTATACTGTAGGAAAGTGAGGTAAAAATGCAGATTCATTCATTTACTTTTCAAATAGCCAGTGAGCTCTGCCTACACTGTGAATATATATATCTCTCCTCAAAGGAAAAGAAATAATAAACTGGACCAGCCGGCATATTGGCTAAGGGTGTGGATTCTCTTACTAAGGTCATCCCCTGATGACCTTTCAAGGCCTGGGCTACAACTCCCAGCATCCAGAGGACATAGAGGAGAGTGAAGGTTACCTGCAGGTGCCCATCTGCCCACCCAGAGCCTTAACATGACACTGAGTCTGTGCTCAGGTAAAACGGATGGCCCCTGCCACCTGGCCTGCGTGCTGAGCTGTGCCCTCTGCCCACTTGGGGCCACCTCGCTGGACAGCAGCTCCCATGGGGGCAGGGAGGCAACTAGCCCACCTCGGAATCTAAGCTCTCAAAGCACTGAAGCTCTGTATGGATGGCGGTGCTCAGCGATGACACACACTGTGCTTTCTGGGCCATTTTTAACTGGAGCATCACTAACACCTCTGGTCCACCACTGCCTCCTCCTAGGGGATGGTCAGAGCCCAGCTGAATGGCTCAGCTCAAACCGTCCATCACATCTTATTGTATAACCGAAGCCGACAGGCCCACACCTAGAATCCTGGGCAGGCGTCAGGTAAAGAAAGGACCCAAGAGTCCACATGCAAACATGAGGACCACCTGCCATGTTCAGGATGTAAGGGGAGGTCGCCCATCAGGCAGATCGATGTCCTCCCACCCCGTCTGGTAGGTAACAGGAAGTGCATAAATAATACTTTTTCTTATCCATTTTTAACTAAAGGTTCGCTCACTGTGTGGCAGAGAAGGGAGACGGGGAGGAGGAGACTCAGGTCTGTACATAAAGGGGCTCACTAGCACCATCTCCATGTGCACAGCAAGGGCAGACTTGCAGGAGCTGTCAAGAGGTGTTGCTATGGCAACCTCAGTAAACACTGTGCTTACAATCTTCACTTGGAAAAGATGTTGGGTCCCATGGGCTCTGGTGAATCACCCCCTTAGAACAATTTCCACCTGCAACTAAGCCATGCAACACGCGCATCCCTTTGAGACTCAGCTGATGCACGTCCTCATTCACTCGTCCCTGTCCTCATACTTTACACAGCAACACCCAAGTCTTGCTCCACTGAGTGCATCTGCCAGCGTCACTCACAGATGAGAAGAGGGATGAGAAGTACCCCTACCAACCCCAAGATGCTCTTCTTTAGCCAGCCCACCCTCTATGCCTTCAACTCACATTTTGTCCTCGTTCAGTAAAGCCCCTCCATATGGGTGGCTGTACAGCGTGATTCCTATAAAAGACAAGTTGAAAATGAGTGAGAGAGCCTGGCCTGCCATCCAGGTACAGCCCGCCTGCTAGCCACCCGAGGCACTGTGCCCAGTGCTGCCTGCCCACCTGGCCAGGGCCAGTCCCTCCGCCTCGAGAATGGCGAGTCCCACCCAGCAGCTCAACCAGCGTGCACTGGAACTTCTGCAGCCACTGCTCCCAGAAACCACCCACAGGTACTGAACACACCTGCACTGCACGATAGCCTCAGTGCTAACATGTCACAGTGACAGACTGTCCATCACTGTGGCCCGGGTAATGTGTTACCCGTGATTTACTGTGGGGAGCCAGGCTCAGGAAGACCAAACAACAATACATCAAGGGGATTCCTTCATGAAAACCAGCGAAATACTCAAAACTTCTCCTCTAAATCAAGCCAAGTCTAGACAGAAAACTGAAACAGTCCATTGGCCCAGCTTTGCTTTTGGGATTGTTTTGTTTTGGGCTTTGTTAGCTTTTTGAGGCTTTTAACTGCTGTAACCACAGCAGCTAATATGGAGAACTTGCCATCAACTTGTCGATTAAAAGGACTTCATCATCTGTACCATCTTTCTAGACTCCATATATGTACGTTAATATGCAATGTTTGTCTTTCTGCCTTCACTCTCCTTGACAGGCTCTAGGTTCGTGTATTAGTTCAATTCAGCTCAGTCGCTCAGTCTCAGTCGTGTCTGCCTCTTTGTGACCCCATGGACTGCAGCCCGCCAGGCTTCCCTGTGCTTCACCAACTCCCAGAGCTTGCTCAAACTCATGTCCATCGAGTCAGTGATGCCATCCAACCATCTCATCCTCTGTCATCCCCTTCTCCTCCTGCCTTCAATCTTTCCCAGCATCAGGGTCTTTTCAAAGGAGTCAACTCTTTGCATCAGGTGGCCAAAGTATTGGAATTTCAGCTTCAGCATCAGTCCTTCCAATGAATATTCAGGACTGATCTCCTTTAGGATGACTAGCTGGATCTCCTTGCAGTCCAAGGGACTGTCAAAAGTCTTCTCCAACACCACAGTTCAAAAGTATCAATAGGTTCGTGTATACCTAGGGCTGATGCGGAGACGTATGGCAGAAACCATAATAATATTGTAGAGTAATTATCCTCCAATTAAAAATAAAATTATTATTTTTTAAAACAGGATTTTATCATGAAGACTTTTGAGACATCCATGTGTGCTCCCCACCCCAGCAAACTCCATCAGTGTTGTATCCAGAAGAACTGCAGGGCGTCAGGCGTCTCGTCTTACTGTCAACGATAAAGACCAACCCCTTTTCCTGTTCTGACTGGTCATCTCAGAGGTGCAGAGCTGAGGCGCAGCTGCACGCGGAGCTCATTACTGCATCCTCGCCACCTCACCCAGCTCCCCTACACGTCTCCTCCTCTGGTGGCTCTAGCCAGTGATCTGTATTTTGCACTCTCATGTCAAATATTTATGGAAACACATGGGGCAGAAGTCAACATAATTAAAGAGCTTGGTGCCAGAAGAGACGACAGAAGCCAGGGTCCCACCAGCCCGGCCACCAGGCTCCCTGATCCCTGTCCACCCCCGTGCCTCCTTCCCACTCCAGGCTTCTCTCCTCCCGCCCTGGGCTCAGCCACACACCAAAGCAACAGCTTTCACAGCAGAGAGCACAGTGGGAGCTACTGGTCCAGCTTTCCAGAACCATTCCTGGATTTTAAATTAATATTGTCTGGGTGCTCTCCCACAGACTCTCAGCCTGTGTACCAAATGCCTGCAGTGGGTTTCCCAGCCCCTAGACCTGATGTACACATCTGCCATGAGCCAACTTTGCTGCTCTTGACCACTTGCCTATCAGGACCACCGACACCCCCTCTTCTGTCTTCCTTTCCCTGAACAAGGCTCTTCCCCCTCCTTAGGTATCCTCCAGCTCTGGCTCCTTCAGGTGCTGAGTCACCTGACAAGTGGTCCAGCATCCACCAGCCCTGTTGAGAGGTGGCCCAGCAGCTAAGGGACTGAGGACTGTGCTCAAAACAGGCAGATCCAGCCAAAATCTGGCAAGGGTTTGGCATTGGCAATGCCGTGCAACACTCAGGGCTACATGGATGAATAAGCACGTTCTAGACAAGAAAACACCTAGAGAAATGCAGCCCGCTGACGAGCAGCTTGGAAAATATTTTATCTTAGCAACATGGGAGAACATTGGACTTGACTAACCTGAAATAACCCCTGGAGCAAGAGGGAGCCTGAAAATGCCTTCAGGTGGCCAGAGGATTGTCATGAGCACAGAAGATAGACTCTGTCTACAATGTTCTAGAAGTTAGTCCAAGGAGGTAGATTCAGAAGAGAGAAAAAAGCATGTGATTAGAGGGTTGAGACTGTAGGCCAGCCTGACCTCTGAGGCAGGAGGTGGCGTCTTCAGCATCTTATGCTTGGCTGATGTTTCCGACTTGCCGTCTTTGTAACAGAATATCACTGTGATTGTAGGGTCAGGGCTTCCCTGAGTGCTGTGAGCTTCTAGTGAATTCTCTAACATAAGCCATGAAATTAAAAGACGCTTACTCCTTGGAAGGAAAGTTCTGACCAACCTAGATAGTATACTCAAAAGCAGAGACATTACTTTGCCAACTAAGGTCCGTCTAGTCAAGGCTATGGTTTTTCCTATGGTCATGGATGGATGTGAGAGTTGGACTGTGAAGAAAGTTGAGCGCCGAAGAATTGATGCTTTTGAACTGTGGTGTTGGAAAACACTCTTGAGAGTCCCTTGGACTGCAGAGATCCAACCAGTCCATTCTGAAGGAGATCAACCCTGGGATTTCTTTGGAAGGAATGATGCTAAAGCTGAAACTCCAGTACTTTGGACACCTCATGCGAAGAGTTGACTCATTGGAAAAGAATCTGATGCTGGGAGGGATTGGGTGCAGGAGGAGAAGGGGACGACCCAGGATGAGATGGCTGGATGGCATCACTGACTCGATGGACGTGAGTCTGAGTGAACTCCGGGAGTTGGTGATGGACAGGGAGGCCTGGCGTGCTGCGATTCATGGAGTTGTAAAGAGTCGGACACAACTGAGCAACTGAACTGAACTGATGGAGAGGCTATAGCCAGCCACTCAGAAGCGGCAGAGTTGAGAGGAGGCTTGAGGGGAGGCATGAAACTAAGGTGGAGGAGGTTCCAGTGGCCTCTCTAAGAGACAGTCATGTCTGACTCCTTTGCGATCCCATGGATTGTAGCCTGCCAGGCTCCTCTGTCCATAGAGTTTCCCAGGCAAGAACACTGGAGTGGATTGCCATTCCCTCCTCCAGAATATCTTCCTGATCCAGGAATCGAACCTGGGTCTCCTGCATTATAGACAGATTCTTTACCATCTGAGCCACCTAAGGCCAAACACAGTCAGTAGGTGAGTGACAGCCACAATCCTGACTACCTGGAGCCCAGCGCATCCACGGTCTGCACTTACAGCCTGTGATGTCCTTGCTGTAGGAACCATGGAACTGCAAGAGCAACCCCTGTAACTGGGTTTTGTTTCCATCACATCACGTGTACTCAGGGCTGTGCTTGGGCAACAACTCAGAATTGATAATGAGGGAAAGGCCCAGACTCCTCGAGAAGGACCATGGTTCCAGCACTGCACGGGATGAAAGGAAATCACTCACATCTCTCTTCAGTGTCGCTTCCAAAGGCTTTCAGAAACGACATATCAAAAAGTACATTTTGAATACACTTGCCTGATTTTTCTTTGATTATTCTTGCCATTTATATTCCAGCCTTTCTAAGAATTGGCCTACGGCAATGTACAAATGTATAAAATTAGTTTTTAGTCCTTTCATTAGAGCACGTCTTCTATGGTTTCCAGAGTCTGTATATCTGTCATTTGTAAAAATGCACATCTGTGCTTTTGTCCAATATTCATTACAATAGCAAAGTACTTAACTTGTCTCCAATTCAAGCAGTCACTTTGGGGTTCATTTCTTCTGTAAAACTTATCTTTGCAAGTACTAATGCCCAGCTGTCTGTAAACATCTACACTTAAAGAAAAGCCTGGCTTTGGCATCAACTCATGGGCAAAAGTTTTTGTTCTTTTAATTAATTCACTATGAGAGATGGAAGAGTTTATTTAATCTGACAGAGTAGTAAGAGAAATGTATGAACTTTTCTGACTAGAAGGCATTCTGATGGCTTTCTCTCTGTCTCTTCTTCCTCTTAATCTCTCCTGGAAAAAAAGATTTTGTTATTAATATTAAGATTAATTATTATGCTTATTGAGTAGTAGATGCCAATCATAAAAAGATTTTAGATAAAGAATAGGGTAGAGAGTAGAATTAAACCATAATCCAACCCAAAACCAACCAGAATTAATTACTATTTGCATTTTGATATTAATTATTTCAAAATGTCCAAGGTTTTATCCATACACACATTATTATTAAGTTATATTTCACTTTAGGTATCTTCTATTTCATGGATCATTCATGACCTTCAATTAATTTTTTGCTACATGCATGCAAACGTGTGCATAATCTATACGCTTCACTAAAATCGATGTTCACCAAATTATTTTATTCACTTTACAGATTCGATATTTTTGTGATATTACTCCTGATGAATCCCTTACATGACTGTCTTTGGGCGTTTGTTTTCCCTAGGAATATTGATGGTATGTTTCTGAGCTACATCCCACAGAAGGATATTTCTGTGGTCTCTTTACAAACAACACTTTCACAATGTATGGAGTTTGGTGAAAGTGTTAGTAGTTCATGCGTGTCCAACTCTTTGCGACCCCGTGGACTGTAGCCTACCAGGCTCTTCTGTCCATGGGATTCTCCAGGCAAGAATACTGGAGTGGGTGGCCATTACCTTCTCCAGGGGATCTTCCCAACCAAGGAATCAAACCCAGGTCTCCTGCATTGCAAGCAGATTCTTTACTACTGAGCAGGAGTTTGGACGTCTGGCTTTTTCCCACCACATTCTATAAGCAATATTACAGGACCTGCTGCCTTGGAGACTGTGGTCAGAGTCAGAAATCAAATTCTGGCTCCTCCACTCCCTTGTGAGA
The DNA here is from genome assembly GCA_006410935.1 of Redunca redunca. Classification (NCBI taxonomy): domain Eukaryota; kingdom Metazoa; phylum Chordata; class Mammalia; order Artiodactyla; family Bovidae; genus Redunca; species Redunca redunca. The sequence continues at coordinate 37,580 of SJYQ01104570.1, forward strand.
CCACAAACCCTTGGCCATCACACCACAGAACTCAGAGAAAGGCTCTGACAGGCAGGATTAGGATCTGAGGACACAGGGAAGAACACTGTGTGCCCCCTGGTTTACTTACTGCCCCCACACATCCAGACAAGACACCACCTCCAAGTGGGAACAGCCAACAGGGCTGGCTCCAAGGAGCCAGGAAGTCAGAAAAGTCTGGCCCAGTGAAAGAAAACCCTCCTGGCAATATCCATTCCACCTGCCATTCTAGCCAAAAGTCTCTAGGAAAACCGCCCTACAGCAGGCCCCATCTGAAAGTGGATCCCCTCCTACCTATGGAGACAGCTGGCACCATGGATCCCCTGCCAGCATTCAAAGGTGAGCTGAGCGTTTTCCCACACCTGACCAGTGAGATCGGCTGAGGGAGGTGGAGCACAGTGAGGCAGCAGGAAGCCAGCCCTGCTCCACCCGGGGCACCAGACAACGTGGCCACGTGGGGCAGGGCTGCCAGCGCCCTGCTTCACACCATGCTCTGCCCCGCCCTACAGCCCTTCAGGGGCCACGCCTCCATCCCACCAGCATCACTGAGGCTAAGGGGGGTGTGAGGCGGGGCACTTGGAGTGTCAAGGGTCCTCTGAGAGATGAACTTAAACCCTCACTTGGGAGCAGTGAGACAGTGCGTGTTGGTGCCTTATTTGCCAGTCTCAGTATATCTGAGCCCACCCTCTGAATCAAGGCAGATCTGTTGCAGAGCCCAGGGGTAGGTTCAACATACATTATCTACCTCGATCTCAGGCTAGATTTCAACAAGGACTGCCTGCTTAAAAACAAAACCAAACCACTTCATTGGATTCATAATCCAATAATTTGGCATCCAAAACACCCAGGATTCAATTGAGAATATTCTTCATAATCACAACTTGAAAGAGAAAAGACAATAAACAGATGCCAACACTGAGATGAGTCAGGATGTGAGAATTATCTGACAACCGAGATCATAAAGGTGTTTCAACATGTAACTGTGAATTTTAAATGTAAAAATAATTTAGTGTATCAGTAAAAAATATATAGCAGTGATAAAAACAATCATGTGGGAATTCTAAAACTGAAAGAAATAAAAAGAATTACTAGATATACTCAACAGTTGGGTGGAAACAGAATGATAGGATCAGTGAGTTTGAGGATGAACAACAGAACTTACCCAAGCTAAAAAACAAACAAAATAAATCCCAGAAACTAAGGAACCTATGGGAAAATAACAGAAGACCTGACCTTATTATCATAGCCCACGAAGAAAAGAGAGAGAGGGATTGAAAAAGCACTTGAAGACATAACGGCAGACAACTTTCCTACACTGGCAGAAGATGTAAACCTACAAAGTCCAGAGCTAATCTCAAATGAAATTTCAGTGAATCCCAAACAGGAAAACACAAATAAATCCACGCCACAATGTATTATAATTAAATTTCCAAAAATTAATTTTGCAAGGTCTTAAAACCAGCCAGAGAAAGAGATGGTAACACAAACTCAAAATACAGTGGATTCCTCATTTGCAACCATGGTATCCAAAAGAAATTGGCATATTTTTCAAGTGCAGAATTTTCTTTTCTAACTGACAGCCATGAGTTATATATTCAGAGAAACCATATTTCAAGAATGAAGGAGAAATTAAAACACTCTCAGTGGAAAGAAAAGAGAATTTGCCATTAGTAAACCTACTCTGCTTCTCTGAGGTGACTGCTATTTCTCCTGGAAATCTTGATTCCAGCTTGTGCTTTATCCAGCCTGGCATTTCACATGATGTACTCTGGATATAAGTTAAATAAGCCGAGTGACAACATACATCCTTGATGTACTCCTTTCCCAGTTTGGAACCAGTCTGTTATTCCATGTATCAATAATCTCTGATCCACAGATAACACCACCATTATGGCAGAAAGCGGACAAGAACTAATGAGCTTCTTGATGAAAGTGAAAGAGGAGAGTGAAAAAGTTGGCTTAAAAGTCAATATTCAAAAAACTAAGACCATGGCATCCAGTCCCATCACTTCATGGCAAACAGATAGGGAAACAATGGAAACA
>SJYQ01104570.1:44678-56860 GCA_006410935.1 Redunca redunca
GGAGGAAGGGACAAGCTCCTTCTGGCTCCTGACACAGGACCATACTTCCTGCCCCCAGGTGTCCGTCGTGCCTGGCAGCAGTGTCCGAGCAACTCTGAGTTCAGAGAGGAGGCAAGGGGGAGCCCTTGACTGTGACTCCCACTCACCCTCTGTCTGTCTCCCTGCCGCAGTAACCGAAGTATGACTCAGCCAGGTCCCCTCAGTTCAGCCCATGTGGCCATTTGTGTGTCTTCTTTAAAAAAACATCTGTTCAGTCCTCTGCCCATTTCTTATTCAAGTTGTTTATTTATTTTGCTATTGAGTCAGAGGTGTTATATATATTGGATATTAAGTTTATGGGCTATATGGTCTGCAAATATTTTCTCCCGTTCCATGAAGTGCCTTTTCATTTTATTGTTTCCTTGAATTAATCAGGTCAGACTCAGAAGAACAAATACTACATGATCCCACTTACATGAGAATTCTAAACCAGTTTAACTTCTAGAAGCAGAGAATAGAGTAGTAGTTATCAAGTGCTGGAGGAAGGGGAGATGGGGGGTGTTTGTCAAAGGTATAAAGCTTTAATTATACAAGCAGTAAGTCTTAGATCTCTGTACAGAGCCTAGGGTTTAAGGCACTGTATTGCGTATTTTAAAATCTGCTAAAAGGATTAATTTTATGTTTTTTAATCACAAAATAGATTGATAGATAATAGAGGGATAGATAGATAATAGATTGCTGTAGTGGTTCAGTTGCTAAGTCATGTCCAGCTCTTTGTGACCCCCAAGACCACAGCATGCCAGGCTCCCCTGTCCTTCACTATCATCTGGAGTTTGCTCAAACTCATGTCCAATGAGTCAATGATGCCATCCAGCCATCTCATCCTCTGTCATCCCCTTCTCCTCCTGCCCTCAATCTTTCCCAGCATCAGGGTCTTTTCTAATGAGTCAGCTCTTCACATCAGGTGGCCAAAGTATTGGTGCTTCAGCTTCAGCATAAGTCTTTCCAATGAATATTCACAGAATTCTCCAAGTGAGAAAACTGGAATGGGTAGCCATTCCCTTCTCCAGGGGACCTTCCTAACCCAGGGATTGAACCCAGGTCTCCAGCACTGCCGGCAGATTCCTTACCATCTGAGCCACCATGGAGCAACAGTAAAGAGATAGAGGGAAATAGACAGATGGACAGACAGATGTGTAGGACAGAAGGGAGGCAAAGGTAAGATTAGGGACCTGACCATGATGATGGTTTCAGGGTGTATACTTATCCCAAACTCATCAAGGTGTCTATATTATGTTTATAATTTTTCATATGTCAAATGTAACTCAATACGGTTGTTTGTTTGTTTGTTTGTTTGTTTAATGTAGAAAGTTGAGCAGAAATGTTTAAGGTGAAGAAGAGTGAAAGAGATGCTCTGGACAAAGGCCGAGCAGGAACCAGGCCCCAAGGGGCAGCAGGTCAGTGGGGTTAGGGGCTAGCCACAGAGAGGGTAGGAGGGGAGCATGGCAGGAACGGGGAGCACTGACAGGTCAGCAGCAGATTAGAAGGCGGCCTTTGACGTGGGAGGAAACACAGGCACTGGTGTCTGAACACGGGGCCAGGACAACCTCACCGCTTTAGAAACGCTTCCCCCAGCAAAGCATCTTAACCATGTCTTTACTCTTGAATCACTATCAATGGAATCTCAACAAAAATACTTTCCAAGGGGAGCACCCAGACTGGGGCCGGGGGGGTGCAGACGTGTGCACAATGTGAAGGGGGAGGTGAGGTGCCGGCGATGGGCAAGCAGGACTGAACTTGGGTTTGGGTTTGAAAGTTTTATTATTATTTCACACAGGAGGGTATGACAAACAGTCAGGCTCCTCAGAAACCAAGAAAGGAGGGAGGGGTGTGGCAGAGAGGAATTCAGAAGAAAGACAGTCAGGAGGAACTGTCTGGCCAGAAGTGGGGGGCCTCAGATTGTAGGGAGGAGTCTATTTGATTACAGGAGATACAGGAAGGCAGGTAGGTGTGTGATCTGAAGGATGGATTTTGTGGGTGATGTGGGCACTTAGAGGACATGAGACTGTGGGGTTGGGGGCAAGTGGGAGTCCAGGAACTCACCCAAGAGGCTGACACAGGGGCAGGTGGTGCAGATACTAAGAATATTCAGGATCCCAAGGGCAGAGAGATGGACTGGTGGTGGGAGGCACAGGAAGAAGCTGTCCAGGCTGGGGGGACTTGGCCTCAACTGACTTTAATTCCCTCAGAACCCAGAAAAACATCATCACATGACCTTGCTGTCGATGCTGTTCAGTTGCCGTGTCTGACTCTTTGCGACCCCATGGACTGCAGCACGCCAGGCCTCCCTGTCCCTCACTGTCTCCCGGGGTCTGACCTTACCGTGTGACTATCCTGCTGACATGCGAACAAATCCTCTGAGTTGCCACATTCTGTGACCCCCACTCCTCAGATGAACTGAGGCCACATCCATGTCTGCCCCCTCCCCAGCTTCAGGGCTCTGCCCAGAACCCACAGATGTCCAGGCTAGTGTGGGCAGGACAATGGACTCACGAGGGAGGAAGAGCCTCCCTGCAGAGTCCACGCACGGACACGTCTACTCATCTAGACTGCCACCAGCTGGCCAGTCATCTAACGATGACTCCAGGTGCTGGGCTAGGCTAGTTACCTGCTTTACACTGAGTTTCATGCTTAAAATCAGGGGATCCCTGACAAGCTGCAAATTTGCTGGGGCACAGCAGGGTGGCCAGTCTAGGTTAGGGCTCAGAAAGCTCTAAGACATGTTACTGAAGGCAGGGACGTCCAGGTGTGCCAGGACCCAGGTCCTTGGAGACGAGAAGCAGGTATGTTGTATGCAGAGTGGTTCATCAGCGGTTGTTGCCAAGATGCCCACTGATCAGGTTCCCAGTTCTGCTGGGCTCAGGACTCAGACTCCGCTTGCATGGCCCTGCCTGAGTCCCATGGCCCGTGAGCTCTTGAGTCATCACAATGGCTAAGCTAACAGCTCGCTGTCTGTCCACTACAGATGGACAGATAGCCAGGGGTGTGAGGAGGGGCTTCTGTGCAGAGCCCTGTTCATCAGAGTCCTTAATCAAGGCTTGGCTATGACAGGTCCCACACATTCTCCCGAGGAACTGTGCTCCCGATTCACCGCATAGACCTTCCTTCCCATGAGGACCACATACACACGCCAAGAGGAAATGGGCTGTAACATACTGCTCAAGAAGTTGCCAGTAGCTGATGATAAATGTCTTCTTCAAGGCAACACAACCTTACAACAAAGGAACAAAAAGTCTACTACCAGGATGCTTCTCAGCTGACCTTCTCATCAGGAAGGCCTGGGACCCCGGAAAACGGGGTGGAGAAGACACAATTGGCGGACGCCTGTGGGCTAGTCACACTGTCCCCAGGCCCAATCGCTGCTCATGTTACACACAGCTGCACACACACACACACATGCACACACACACGCGCACACACGCACACACATGCACACACACGCGCACACACACGCGCGCGCGCACACACGCACACACATTCCCTGCTCATCCTTCCTTACAGCCAACCTCCCACAGAGCAGAGTTTATCCATCTGGCCTCCTAAATTCCTGAAAAGGCCTCCCTCATCACCCTCCTTCCCTCTGATTCCATCTCCACAAGTCCCCATGTCTAGCTCCACAGAAGCCACCAGCCAACGCACCGCACACCCATTTTCCTGGAGATGCTGGAACACTGGGTGATTTTTTTTCCTGCTCTTCCTGACTCTCTACTTTTCTCTGGACTCTGTGCTGAGATCTCCCACCTCAGTGGCCACAGCCCCTCTGCCTCCTTCCTGCTCCCACCCTCTCCCACCCTGACTTTCCTGTCTCCACGTCAGTTTGGGCTAAATGGTTTTTATTCACGACCCCTCTCCTGACCTTATCTCTCCAGCTGTCTGAATCCTGCTGCACATGTATTTTCATCTGACATGTGACATGAACCCACCACCTCTGAGCTTGTATAAACCCCTTACTCTGTCTCTTTCTCCTGAATCATTCCCAGGTCATCAGTACTGACCACTACATCACTCATTACTAAAAGCTCAGATTTATATTTTAATCCTTTGAGCTCTTCCTCTAAATGTCCTGGTGTCAAATTCTTAATTTTTCTTCTTGTTCCCTTCTCCAAAGGCTCAACCTTTCCTCCCACCTCTTTGAAGCTGATAATTTTCACTTGTTTGCCTTGAGGCGTCCTGGCCTTACCTGGGTCACTCCTAAATTGGGAGCAGCATCCTTCCTGCAGGGCACATGGTAGCAGCCAGGGCCCCTCCCTTTACCACGAGGCTTCAGATTATTCTTCCTGACACACTCCTGCGATCCTGTCATCCTCATTCTCAGATACAGACCAAGCCTTTCGGCTGCCCACTGCATAAAGGCCATCATCCTCCGCTGTCAGTCAAGGTCAAGCAGAAGCTGGCCTCAGATGCCCTCTCAGACAGATCAACAATGCTCCTGTACACTTGCCCTCAGGATGAGGTCAACTGGAACTTCCTGCAGGAACTTGAGCAGATGCTCTGACTCCTCTCATATCAGCACCACTAGCACCCACGGTAGCATCCTGACATCAGTCACACTTTTGCTCATGTTCCAGGTCTGGTGTTAGTGACCTCCTCCATGAAGCATGTTCCATGAAGCATGCTCCCCTCCAGGAAGCAAGTTCCATGAAGCATGCTCCCCTCCAGGAAGCAAGTTCCATGAAGCATGCTCCCCTCCATGAAGCATGTTCCATAAAGCATGCTCTCCTCCATGAAGCATGTTCCATGAAACATGTTCCATGAAACATATTCCCCTCCATGAAGCTTGTTCCCCTTCATGAAGCATGTTCCATGAAGCATGCTCCCCTCCATGAAGCATGTTCCATGAAACATGTTCCCCTCCATGAAGCATGTTCCCTTCCATGAAGCATGTTCCATGAAGCATGCTCCCCTCCATGAAGCATGTTCCGTAAAGCATGCTCTCCTCCATGAAGCATGTTTCATGAAGCATGCTCCCCTCCATGAAGCATGTTCCGTAAAGCATGTTCCCCTCCATGAAGCATGTTCCGTGAAACATGTTCCCCTCCATGAAGCATGTTCCATTTGTGCCTATTAGAAGCACCCTCTCAGTTTGTTGCAGCAGAAAGGCAAAGTCTGTGTTATCAGCTGTACCTAGAAGTGAACTGTGGCCCCATCACTCAACAAGCAGGTAATGGGTGATTCCTCTGAATCTCAGTTTTTTAAACAGTGAAAGAGGCAAATGCCACCCACCTTACCAAATTCACACAAACCCTAAATGGGGCCACGGATATAAAAATATCTAATGCCCCTAGTACATTTCAGACACAATAAACACCACTCTGCTATCCCTCATGCATAGCACTCTATATTCTTTATTACTTCACTTGGGCATACACATTTTTATATTATATGTACTGCCATCCCAAAACAATTGCAGTCACAGAATAATTAAACCTGTTTTATTTTGAAAATTGGTGGAGAGGGGAAAACAAATACAGCAGAATGAATCTGAAGTCATAGCATACTGGGGAAATGGTTTAACATTCATTTCTATGTGAATTAAGGCTTCAAAAAAAATCCTGTAAATAAATTATGACAACTATGACCTGCTGGTATTTATACATCTGCTTGTATTCTTTCTTTTTTTTTTTCAAATAACTGAATGAATTTGATAAACTACTCAAGTGAAGCATATAACATCCCCTTAAACCTATAAATCCACTCTGGATTCCAGAAATGGACCCGTGTCACTTAGCAGAAGAAGTAAGCACAGGGAGTGAATTCACAGTCAACACAGGTAACTGATGAGTGGAGGGCTCAGCATAAAGTAAATTATGGTAAGCGATGAGCACCTTCCCATCAGTAATGGTGACCTGGACCCTACGATAGTGTCTTTAGAAAGAGCAATTACTCTTGCTTCTGGAGGATGCTAAGTCGCTAGGAGTGAGCTCTCTAGTCACCTTCGACTCCTGTCATCTCATAGCTGAGGTCACAACTTCACAGGTAAAGACACTGAAGGACACACACACACAAACCACCACAGCCTCTTGATGTGTATGCGCTTCTACACGTATTGGCTGCCAAATAGAAACTTCGCATCACTCTTCACATTTCTGCTCACAACTTCTTCTGATTCTTTCCCATTTAACAACACTGTCTTTGGAAAGTAGTGAATTAGAAAATGCACACAGAATAACATTACCATACTGTCCCCAGTCTGCGGTAGGGGGTAAGCGACTCCACAAAATAAGATTGTTGAGATGATTTAGGTAGGAAGGCAGGGAGTGGAAGCCTTTCTGGTTGTACCACACCTAAAAGAGAAAGATAAGTTAATGGCCCTCATGAAATTAGTTCTTAAGTCTATTCATAAGCTGTTCTCACATATAAGGAACATGTGTAAATTTGCTTCTCCAGCACCTGAACACAGGGCTCCATGTAATGGTCCTTCATGGCTGACAGTGAGCAGTGAACTCCAGCCTGCTAATTTTATATTTGTTTCCAGCATATAATTTATAGCTAAAAATAGATTAATTTTCCCCAGAACAAATGTGAGTGTTGCTCTATAATTATATTCTCACAGCAAAAAAAGGAATCTAAGCCCATTCATTTTTTTTTTCCTTTCTCCATTGGTAAGCTAATGAAATCTGACCTGCAAATTAAAAGCACAGAAATGATAAGAAAAAAATGATGACTCTCAAATTAATAACTGAATGTGGAACATTATTCCTCAAAATAAATTGAAGTGAACATTTGCTGAGCATAGAGAATAAAGCAGCAGGCCCATCAGACAGGAGGAAGGTGAAGGAGAAAACAGGAGACAGACAATGTTATTAAAATTGAAATAAGAAGTAGCATAAAAAATACTAATTGAACCATCAGTATCTATATCTCACAATATTGATATTTTAATGAAAAAAATGTTAATGCACTCAGTGGAATGCTGGTGAGTGTCTTTAAGAGATAATGAATCAACTAGCAAATTTTGACCTTAATTCAAGTTCATTTCTCTAGATGACACTGTCTTTTGTGACAATCTTCTTTGCGGAATTATAGCTGCTCCCTCGCTGGTTTCTACTTGGAAGAAGCTGTGCAGGTTCTCACAGTTTGTGCAAAGTTAAGGCCAAATCTCAGGTCCCTGGGCTTCCAACCCATTCCCCTCCCCAACCCCATCACAGGGTGACCAGTAGTCTCCACCAGCGTCCTGAGTTCACGGGGGGAACTAAGTAGCCAGTGACAGCCCATGAACATGCCTTTCTCTGCAGGACAGTGGCCCAGCTCTTTTTTGGAAACCCACCTCACTGGGTGATTAAGGAGGCAGAACCTTGCCCTCTGTCACAGCAGCTGCCATTACCCACCCTCATCTTCAAACAGTTTCATAGGTTCGGGGAAACCCTTAGCAGTCACTCTTTCCAACTCCAAGGAGGAAGAAATTCTGCTCAAGACCGACTGTCCACAGAACCAGGACAACCTGTTGATGCCCTTGGCTGTGCTCAAGTGGATCTGAGACTGGTAACAGAAAAATCCACAGACTCACAAATGGGTGTAATTCATACACAGGATTCTGAAAAGTGGGGGGAAGCGTGGGTTGCCTTCACAGGGCAGCCCACCCTGCCCTTCACTGAGATCACTTACCAGAGTGTATCTGCCCTCGTTCTGTACCCAACACAGGGGCCCGAGTCCCTGCAAGACCCTCCAAGTCCACTTCTCACCACCCCCACCCTCAAACACACACATCTGCAGATGTGCTAACATACAGGGACTAGCTCTGCTTCTGGATACAATGACATAAAATGCAAGATGCTAAAGTTAAAGGACATACAGCAGAAAACCTCTGCTGTGGACGGGGACCACAGTCCACGGCCTGCTTCCCCCACCACCAGTCTTGGCTCCATTAACTACTTAACTGGAGGATAAAACATGAAAGCCAAGGGTGCTCTCTGCCCTAGACGTGGTACCTTCAAATTAGTTCATTTGAAATTTTGTTTTAAAAGCAGGGTGACATTTTTCTCAGCTTAGAAATGACACTGCACACGGAAATTCCATAGTGGTCCAGTGGCCAAGACACCGCACATCCAGTGTGGGGCCTTGGGTTCAATCCTTGGATGGAGAACTAGGATCCCACCTGCCTCATGGTTTGGCAAAAAAATTTTGTCATCTTTAAAAATTAATTGATTGATTAAAATAAAACAGCAACAAGGATTTACTGTATAGCCCAGGGAACTGTATTTAAAAAAAAAAAAAACAGTGTACAAAAACACAGAAACCAAAGTGGGGTAGCTACGGTGGGGGTGGGTACCCCAGAGCCTGGGCATCTCGCCCACTCCTCCCCATCAGCTTCAGCTTCTGTGCTGCGTCGAGTTCATGCTCCGTTTCCCCTCTACCCGTGGCTGTGGATCTCTGACCTGCGCTCAGCCCCTGTGCCTCCAGGCAGCCGCCAGGACGGAGTCTCCACCATCATCCCAGTCGAGACCAGCAGCTGACAAACCTCTACACTCAGGGACACAGTCTCCAGGCCAAAGGTCAAGAGGGCTGCCTCATGATCAAGACCAAGTCACAGGTGTGGCCGTGAAACTTGGTGGTGCTTCCTGCGGGAGGGGTGGTGCCCAGTGACCCTCTCAGGGGACAGAGTAGCTTCCAGGGACCTAAGGGGTATAACCCTGAGGATCCTGATGTCCCAAAATGCTCGTTAACCATAGAGGGTGCAACCTGTCCTAATAGGACCCATAATGCAGCCTCAAGACCTCAGTGAGATGATGAGACGCCAGGGTTCATCAACGGGCCCAGGGCAGAGGGCAGAGGGTGCTGCCATGCTGGCCCCTGAGGGCTCCAGCCCTGCTCTCTGCAGGCAGGAGGCCAGTGAGGAGCTGCTCCGTTAGCCTGAGTCTAGATACTGTGACCATAGCCACGGGGACAGTGCCAGGGGACCGGGTGGGATCTGGTCAGGGAGCCTCCCCACCGGAGGGAGACCCAGCATTCTGTGCAGAGTGCAGCCCCCCAAAGCCCCTCCCAGGTCCACGACGGCCAGCTGCTGATGGTCCTGGCGACCCTGGCGTCACTTTCGGGACAGATGACAACATCCAGAGTTCCAAGGAACAATTTGAACATCATTTCGGTTCTACTACAAACTGGCTTTTGCTTGGGAGAGATTTTATAAATTCTTTTACGTCAGCAATAGATAGAAGTTGTGGGACTTCCTTCCCTGCTGGTCTCTGAGTCAGGATCAATAAACCCAACAGCTGAAGGACGAAGTTAACCTCCTTTTAGGAACACATCACGACACCTCAAAACAGAGCTTTCATGTCAGGATCCCCAGGAACAGTTCCTCAGAAAGGCAACTAAGTTACTGTAAGGGAAAAATATCTCTGGATGGATATTCAAATGTGTAAAAGTATACACGAGAACAGAACAGAATGAATGCCAAACACCAAGAGAGGGTTGTGTTTAGCCTTTTTAACTGACGTGTATGCATTCTAGAGGGGCTCCCTGGTGGCTAAGGGGTGAAGAATCCACCTGCCAATGCAGGAGACGAGGGTTTTATTGCTGGATCGGAAGATCCTGTGGAGAAGGAAATGACAACCCACTCTAGTATTCTTGCCCGGGAAATCCCGTGGACTTGGCAACTGAACAACAACAAAATATATTCTAGAGGGTGTTTAACTAAACCAGCTGAGCACTCAAGATGTCAATCAAATCATTCATAAAGGTTCCATGAGAGATATTCTAAAATATGATAAATTTTAAATATTAAGCCTATTCATATGCAAATTTTCCATTTTCTCCTCTAAAAGACGCTAAAAGTGTAAACGCTATGGTCTTATGAATGTACCCCAAAGGCCAAAGTAAAAGGCTGCTGATAATTACCGAGAGGTTAATGTAATAATTTGACATGACATCAACCACCAACAATGCTATAGGAATTTGAGACACCAGATGCCCTTTAGAGTCCAATGCAGACTCATGATCCTTGAGCTCCCGGAAAAGAGGTTCTCTCCCTAAAGGGCTGGATACTTGCACGCCGGAGTATTGCAAAGTCCATGTCAAACAACATCAGAAGCTGCAGAAGTCACTGCTCAAACACGTCGATACAGAAGACAAACAAGGAGGAAAAAGAGCAGCTATCAGAGAGACAGGATGCTGAGTCGTCGTCACGGGAGCAGAGACACAGGAGAGCCTTGGCTGCCCTGCCCCAGACCCTGGCAGCACAGACAGGACGCTCCACTGTCAGCAGGAAGCTTGGTATTCACAGAGATTAGAAACTTAACATGTTCTCGGAGGAAACGAGCAGATTCCTCCTACAAACTGGGTTTATTTTAATAACAGTCACATCATGTGTTCAAAAAGCCAGCCAAGGTATTTTAGATTATTTTTCTATCAAGCTATGAATCTTGATCTTTTCATCTTAAGCTATAAATCTTTCCCTGTGTGTGGCCTGCAGCGTGAGAGAGATTTGAACAAACCTCAGTTGAAATGAGGGATGTCTGAACAGTCTACACAGGGACCGGGACTTTTCATCAGGGATTACACTGTGAAATATGACTGTTAAAACTTTTCTCTGTGATTACATTGTGAAGTATGAATGTTAACATTTTCACCAGGGATTACCTTGTTAAAAACCTGTAAAGCACCTTTATTTCACTGAATAGTCCTTCAACAGGCATAAGCCTGAATCCTGAAAAGCTTTTCCATGTCACCATGAACCACGAAAGGCCCCACGACAAGGCAGAGACATTTCATCGGTGATACGACAGGTTTACAAGCAAATGCCACTCCCAGGCGGCTCAGTGGTAGAGAATCCGGCTGCCAATGCAGGAGACTCAAGAGACATGGGTTTGATCCCTGGGACAGGAAAATCCCCTGGAGTGGGTAACCTGCTCCAGTATTCTTGCCTGGAGAATCCCATGGACAGCAGAGCCTGGAGAACTGCAGTCCATGGGGTCGCAGAGAGTCGGACGCGACTGAGCAGCTAACACACACACACCACTCCCACGACTTACTCTTTCCCAGTTTCTCTCAAAATCGGGACCAAAACCAGACTATTTCCCCAATCACCGAGACTGCGAGCTTCAACTCTCTCCCATCTTAAGGATGTACCAACCTCTTTCCTTAGGGAAACCTGTCCTGATTCCCTGCCTCTGAGTTCCTTGGTGGCTAAGGGGATAAGGGTGGTACTGGTGGGTAAGGGGGTCTTTCCTGGCCACTCCTGGTAATGCCAAAGGGATTTTCCTCATTCATAGGGCCAGACCTGGAGGGCTTAAAAATCCAACCCCTGGGAGGGGTGCTGCCTCCTCACCACTCTGGGTCTATCCAGCCACCAGGAAGAAAAGGAATTTATTGGGTTGACCCAAAAGTTGGTTCAGAACCTTACAGGAAAAACCCAAATGAACTTTTTGGTCAATAAATGCACATATCAAGATCACTGTCATCCTGATGCTGCTGCTGCTGCTGCGGCTAAGTCCCTTCAGTCATGTCCAACTTTTTGCAACCCTACGGAATGTAGCCCACCAGGCTCCTCTGTCCGTGGGATTCTCCAGGCAAGAACACTGCCGTGGGTTACCACGCCCTCCTCCAGGGGATCTTCCCAACCCAGGGATAGAACCTGCATGTCTTCCGTCTCCTGCACTGACAGGCAGATTCCTTACCACTTGTGCCACCTGGAAAGCCCCACCCTGATGATAAGTGTCTTTAAAAGCAGATTACTTTCCTTATTTGCTTTAGGTCTAACCAGTGAATTCCCATCTTAACAAAAAAACAGTGACCTATCTCATATATTTCTATATAGCCTAAAGGAAACTACTCATTTTCTCTTTCAAAAGAATGCTCACATACAACTGGCTATGTTTCAGGATAACAAACACTGGTATTTGGTTTGATTTTGCCTTTACCCACAAAGATATTTACAAAGCAAGTTTCCCTGAATGCTTTCTAAAACAAGAAAAAAAAGACTGTACCTTGGCCAGATTTGGGGGTTTTGACATATTTGAATTTGTGTCTTGAACTTGATTGGGGATTTGCACACCAAAAGACCATCCTCCAAGCCTGGGGAAGTAAACAAGAGGTCAGAGCTTCTGCCAGGCAGCACCAGGCCCTCCTAATGGAGGGCGTCCCCCACCCACCACACCGGAGGCCGTAAAACAGTGGCTGCGGAACTTCCAGGCTCTGTGTCGCAGCCC
>SJYQ01104570.1:56872-82297 GCA_006410935.1 Redunca redunca
ACCCCCCCCCGCCCCCTGCCGTGTCAGCCTGCTGCAGGATGCAGCCTGGCCCCAGGCAGGTATCCGAGGAGGGCGATGCTTATTTAGCAAAGATGGATAAGATCACCCACTCCTCACCCATGTTAGAGTATGAGCCTCTCAGCACTCACCCAGGTGTTAGGATACACGCCCCATGCAGGACTTTGCTGTGCTCACCTGCCCTGCTGGTGTTCTCATTAACAGCCATTTCTCCTAAAAACCAGCTTTCAGTACCCTTTGGTCTGCCCTGCTCCTGAGTCAGCCCGTTTTGAATTGGTTTCTCTTCTTCCTCTCGTTTCTCTCATTCTCTGTGCACACACTACATCCTGCAGGAAGGCATCCCTGGCTACCTCGATTGGGGTGAATCTCCTTCTCTTTGGGGTTCTCACAACACCTTAATTTCCATTTCTTGTGTTGATTGCTATGCTGGGCCTTAACTGTCTTTATTGCCAGTTCATCTCTTACACAGCTCTGTGAGTTTCTCCCCGGACGTGGGGTGAATTTTCTCTCCATACCCCTTGGGTTATATAGTATATTTAGCACTTATGAAGCTTCTAAAAACATTGGACATTAGAAATAAAAACACATACTAAACTTTGTTTCCCAGTCCCTGGATAAAAGGAGATTAAAACAACAGATTTCCGCCATTGTGCCTGGATTTTGAGCAGATATTTGGGGCAAAAGAATAAGGATAGATTCCCACTCAGCTCACTTTAATTCAATCATTCATTTCAGAGACTCAAGCATTCATTGATTGAGTGCCTTTCGTATACCAGATACTATTTTAAGTCCTGGGCACACAAGCGCCCACCTTCAAAAATCAGAGATTCCTGGATGTGTTTAAAGGCACAACGGGAGGGCAGCAGGGGCCAGAGATGGTCCAGGAGGCATCAGAAGGAAAGAGGGCCTGGGGCTGGGGTGGGAGGATGTTCTAGGCATCACAGACACCCCACACAATGATGCTTTTATGTCGGGTGGGGAGGTCTCAGGACATTTGATAGAATAGTGAGTGTGACTGCAATTTAAAGCAATGAGCAGCTCATCCATATCCTCTCATCTGGATTCCCCCCCTTAGGCTCAAGGAAATGCAGCACAGAACAAAAGCTTTCCTCAAAATCTCTTAAGAGGGACTTTAGGATACCATGGAGAGCTTCCCTCATTATGCTGTGAACGTCTCAGGGCTTATCCTCTAAAACAGTCAAGCTGCTTCTGGCTCCCCCAGGTGACACTCCATGAACATGACTCCCCCACTCCCCCCGGGGCCAGAGTGAAAGTCAGCAGGAGGAATCTGATTAAGTTCTGCAGCACTGCTGCGGAATTTTTATGAGTTATCAAGGTTAGCAGGAGATTTCTGAGCACTGAAGAACATCAGCATTTGAAATGATCAGATTTCCTAAGTAACTCTGAGAACAGGAAAGATACAGCAGAGGTTTCCAACCCACCTCAGTTTTTCCGTCGGCGCCAGCAAATACTCCTCCAGCAGGAGGCCAGAGAGGTTGAGAAGCCGGTGGCCCAGGCGGTTGGTCAGGTAGGGAGCCCTGGTGCTCGCATTGGGACACTTCTGCAATCATTTCCAAAGATGGGAAGTAGAAGCTCGTTCACAACCCACATGCAGGTTTCCCAATACTACTTAAGTAAAGCAAATGTGACTCTTCCCTGCTCTCACTTTTTCAGTGACTCATCGATGGCCTTTTATATGTTCTGATTCCTCGTGTCCCTCTTAAGCGTCACCTACATTTGAGAATTATACCGGAATTCCACTGCAACCTTTGCCATTAGTTACACTGGGGGACTTCCAATCCTTTCCTGTATATAAGTTGGGCAGATGGGTAAGAACTCAAAAGGGAAAATACATTTTCACTGGGGTCATCTTGCATTTGATGAACCACCCAGAGAGTCAGAGGATGGTAAGCGAGAAATTTCAAAAGAATGTGTTTCTTCCCTAAATGCCTGAGAGAGAAAACAAACTCCTTTTCCGCAGCCACTCAGAGGCTTGGAGCCTGGAAATACTTGCCCGGCAGGGACCACCTTACTCCCTCTCTCCTGAGGGCCTCTGACTTCTAGTGAGTAGACTAGCACTTCCAGAAGATTCTGCCAAGGCACCTAGGCACCACACACATACACAAACAAGGATTCTTTACTCAGATAAAAGCTGCCTCTTTCCCACTCCTTGTGATTTGAGCGTCTTGTGGGAGCTATGGCAAAAAGACCTGTTACATGGCGCTTTCTCTGACATTTCTGAAGCTCCCTTGGCTCTGGAGCTTTTTCACAGGAAATGCTTTTCTCCTGGCACACATATTTCGGAGATCTCACAATTCATGTGAATTCGAGCGAATTCAACATCAACCATTCTGGTACCCGTTCATTCATTCCTCTGATATTGACACCCAATCTAATTTCAATAAATTTCAGGGAGCTTGTAATTAAAAGTACCCAGTATAACAGAATGAGTGAATCGAGGCCAAAGAATCCAAGCGTGGAGTGAAAACTTATAGGGTTCCTGAGTTAATGGAATAAACGAGATGGGGAAGAAACAAATCATTGGGTCCATAAAGAACTTGAGCAGAACAGCTGGTCACCACAAAGGAGTAGCTAATAGAGTTCCAAATCACCGATGGCCAAGGCGAAAAGGGTAACATGCGGAGTCCATCAGTGGCCTCTGGTGGCCCTCCCTCCATCCACCGTGCTGCGTAACTGCCTCACCTGAGTACAGATATTTGGTCTAACAGAAGAAAGGAGACAAGGCCCATCGAAAGGAAGCCTTTCTAAATTAAAAGACGCTTACTCCTTG
Source organism: Redunca redunca (assembly GCA_006410935.1). NCBI lineage: Eukaryota > Metazoa > Chordata > Mammalia > Artiodactyla > Bovidae > Redunca > Redunca redunca. Next base: position 59,682 of record SJYQ01104570.1, read on the forward strand.
GAAGAAAAGTTATGAGCAACCTAGACAGCATATTCAAAAGCAGAGACATTACTTTGCCGACTAAGGTCCAGCTAGTCAAGGCTATGGCTTTTCCTGTGGTCATGGATGGATGTGAGAGTTGGACTGTGAAGAAGGCTGAGCGCTGAAGAATGGATGCGTCTGAACTGTGGTGTTGGAGAAGACTCTTGAGAGTCCCTTGGACTGCAAGGAGATCCAACCAGTCCATTCTGAAGGACATCAGCCCTGGGATTTCTTTGGAAGGAATGATGCTAAAGCTGAAACTCCAGTACTTTGGCCACCTCATGCGAAGAGTTGACTCATTGGGAAAGACTCTGATGCTGGGAGGGATTGGGGGCAGGAGGAGAAGGGGACGACCCAGGATGAGATGGCTGGATGGCATCACTGACTCGATGGGCGTGAGCCTGAGTGAACTCCGGGAGATGGTGATGGACAGGGAGGCCTGGCGTGCTGCGATTCATGGGGTCGCAAAGAGTCAGACACGACTGAGCGACTGAACTGAACTGAACTGAAAGTCACTACACTCTTAGGAGGGGTTCCCTGGTGGCTCAGACGGTAAAGAGTCCGCCTGCAGTGCAGACGACATGGGTTCAGTCCCTGGGTTGGGAAGATCCCCTGGAGAAGGGATTGGCAACCCACTCCAGTATTCTTGCCTGAAGAATTCCATGGACAGAGGCGATGATCCGTGAGGTAGCAAAGAGTCAGAAGCAACTCAGCAACTAACACACACCCTGTGGACAACTAAACAGAAAAGACTTACAAACATGCTCACGGTGTCATTTTCTTAAAACTCAATTTAAATTAAGATTTTTGTTTGTCTTACTTTTTTTCCTGTAAATTAGGATAGCCGTATCTGTTTCTTGATTTTAGCCAATAGACCTGTGCCCTTTACTAACTGCCTCTTGAGATTTTCTTTGAGATGAGTTTTCTCAAAGAAAACTCATTTTTCCAACCAGTTTTCCACATAAATTTCACTACATTCTCCTCAACAGACTGGACAGTGTGCCTCTCACTGTAACAGGGGTAACCTACTTCTGTGTGCCATTGTATTGCTCAACCATAGTTAGAAGAGCCTCGTGATATCTCAGTTTTTAACATCCAGCTTTCAAAACCCAAATAAAAATACAAGAAACCTGAGGTCACCCTGCCTTGAAATTCTGGGGAATTTCTCCCCTGAAGTGCAATTCTAGCTCCGTTGTTGGACTGTCGCTGATTGTGACCAATGGAAAATGAATGGGAGGGTCACCCTGGAAACCACATCATGACACCTTTCCAAGAAGCACCCAATCAAGGAAACCTAAGAGTCATTTAGTCGGAAAGTTCATGTAGTTACCAAAAACGAAGATTTTTCAGATGGGAGTGAACTCGTCTTTTTTTAAATTGGAGTGTAAATCCTTTATAATACTGTGTTAGTTTCTGCTGATCAAGGAAGACAATCAGCTATATGTGTATTCCCCCTCTCTTGGACCTCCCCCCAACCGTTCCCCTCATCCCACCCACTTAGCTCATCACAGAGCACCAAGGGAAGCAATCTACACATCAACAGATCGACAGAGAAAGATGTGTGTGGCATGGGTGTGTATATATACACACATATGTATATATACACACAGTAGTGTCAGCCATAAAAAGGAGCAGAATCGGACTTCTGCAGAGATGTGGATGGACCTAGAGTCTGTCATACAGAGTGAAGTAGGTCAGAGAGAGAAAAGCAAATATCATATATTAATGTATATATATGGAATCTAGAGAAATGGTCCAGATGAGCTTATCTTCTGGGCAGGAATAAAGACGCAGACATACAGAATGGACACGTGGAAGGGGAGGCAGGGGAAGGGGAGGGTTGGGTGAACTGGGAGAATAGGTGAACTCACTTCTGTTCCTTGAGGTTTAGGCTTATAAGAAATCAAAAACACTGAGGAAACATACCAGGCAGCCACAGGACTCTTGGACGCCCCAGTGAGAGGAGGGGTCAGCGTGCCAGCAGGAAGAATTCTCCCTGACAAAATAAAGGAGAAGGTGGAATGATACTCAGATCACAGAGCTGCTGCGTCTCCATGACAGCATCCCCCAGACCCGAGCACAGCTCACGAGAGCATCATCTCCCCGTGATGCAGAAGGCAGAGTGCTCACATTTGTTTTCACAGCTCGAGCTGTTAATCTGATGACAATGCTTTATTACAACCACATTATTTCCATTGTATTAAACGATGCTCTCACTCTGTTCATGCACTGAATGTGCCACTGAGGCTCCCGGGGGGCTGTCATGAACCTCAGGGCTCCTGGTGGCCAAACCAGGTACCCTCAGCACCAGTGCTGCTGCTGCTACTGCTAAGTTGCTTCAGTCGTGTCCGACTCTGTGTGACCCCTTAGACGGCAGCCCACCAGGCTCCCCCATTCCTGGGATTCTCCAGGCAAGAACACTGGAGTGGGTTGCCATTTCTTTCTTCAATGCATGAAAGTGAAAAGTGAAAGTGAAGTCGCTCAATCATGTCCGACTCTTAGCGACCCCATGGGCTGCAGACTACCAGGCTCCCCAGTCCATGGGATTCTCCAGGCAAGAGTACTGGAGTGGGGTGCCATTGCCTTCTCCGTAGCACCAGTGCAGCAATTCCTAAACACAGGAAGTTGCTAACTTCTTTTCATTGTGTGACATCATAACTGATCATCATTTAAAGAAAAGCAACTAGGATTAAATTTCTGTTATGAAGAACGGCGGTGCCACAGAAACTGCTATGAAACCAACTTACTGGAGAGTTTCAGAACTTCTGTATTCCAAAGCTCCCTATCACTGTTCTCCTTGTTAGTCCTCTTGTTTTGATTTTTTTTCAGCAATGTTTACAAATCGAAATCTGCTTTAGTACTAATAATTGTTATTTACTCACACATTGGGAGAGAAAGGAGGAAATTAACCTTTACTGAACTACAGGGACCTGGCTAGATGTTTTCACCACAAACATCTGCAACCTCACTTCTAGGAAGAAGGACTGGGGTTCTCAGAGGCCAGGGGCTCACCCGACATCACCCTTTGGAAGATAGTCTCACGTGCTCCAAGCCCTTGCTCTTTGCTCCAGGCGGTGCTCCAGCGTTAGAACATCAAGGTGAAAAACGTCCAGTCCAATGAAAGGAAACCTGCCATTTCTGTTAAACAGGTCAGCAAAATACAATTTCCATGTAAATTTCTGAAACATCAAAAATCACTTCAAGGCTTCCCCGGTGTGACTTTCTCAGTCGACCAGCCTATGGAGACTCCTGTTTTGAGCCTTGAAAGTGATCAGGGAGACAGCATCCAAGGCAGCGATGTGCTTAATCAGACTGCTTGCCGTGTCTGACAATCACTTGGAAAAAAATGACTCCGTTTACACTCCTGAAGCTTGCAGCCTTCCTTGCTTCCGCTGCTGGTCTGTTAGCAAGTATTTACAACATAATGCATTTCTTCAAAATGTCCTCTTTGTCTCTTCCAAATCCTCCACTGGCTTTTCTCTTAGCTTCTGCTTTAGAGAGTAAAGTGAAAGTGAAGTTGCTCAGTCCTGTCCGACTCTTTGTGATCCCATGGACTGTAGTCTACCAGGCTTCTCTGTCCATAGGATTTTCCAGGCAAGAGTACTGGAGTGGGTTGCCATTTCCTTCTCCAGGAGATCTTCCTGACCCAGGGATCGAACCCAGGTCTCCTGCACTGCACGCAGACGCTTTACCCTCTGAGCCAGAGAGTAAAGAGATGCACTTTGGAGTTGTACAGGGACCAGCAACAGCATTCACCAGGTTCTAGATGTGGGAGCCTCCCAGCCTCCAGGAAGTCCTGGGAAGCTGTGCTCGGTAAGGGCACAGGAGATAGGAGATGTGGGATCAGACTTATTCGCATCCCTCCAACGTCAGGACCCCAGGGTTGTGTGTGGAGCACCAGCCAGGCTTCACAGGACACATGAGCAGTGATGTCATCCTAAGGGGGTGTCTGACATGGTCCCTCTGTCTGTCGAATCTGGCGAGGCTGGACTGAATGGGTCTGCTTGACGCAAGCCCACCTGCCTGCAGTTTTCAACATTCAGATGTGCACTTTGCATCTCAGTGCCCGAGAGAGGTTCTCAGGACCTACTCTCAAGAGGGAAGGTTCTGACACAAACTTGCCTGAAGGAACAAAAGTCTCGGCACGGTGACACCCTGTGGTCTGAGGTGACACTTGGTGACACTTGCTCTCTTGAGAGACGTGGGAGCACAGTGATGCTAAAAGAGCAGAGGGAGGTGAGGCACGCCCACATCACTCAAGAGCGTCTTCAGCAGAGCTGGGATGTGGGCTCTTGTGGCCCCACCCAGAATCTGGGCCTCCCCCAGCTTTCCTGGGTGCTCGATACGTGCATTCTAGATGTGCTCTAGATTCCTGACCTCAACTTCCATTGCCCCAGGTCCTCTGCAGCCTGGAAGCTGTCACAGCAATGCCAGGAGTGAGGACCTGGCCTCGTGAGCCTGGGAGTATGGAACCTTGAAGATGACTGCTCCTGCTGCTGCTGTCCAACCACGGCAACCAGCCTGACCCATCTTCCCACCTGGATTTGAACGTGCAATAGAACTAGACGATTTGCTCACTGCCCTTCTGTTCTGTACAGAACACTATCTAGAACCAGTGGGGAAAGTGTTTTACTTGACCTACAGTAGGGACACCATGGCTGGAGTGTCACCAGACACGAGCCTTGTGACATTAACCTCAGTGATGAAAACTACCCATCTGCTTCTAAAATTTAAATTAGGCATCATCTACTACAAGAGGAAAACAGATAGTTCATTTCACGTTTATACCACAATATTTCTTTCTGGGGACTTTTACTGCCTTCTGCCTTGGTTCAGATGGTAAAGAATCTGCTTGCAATTCAGGAGCCCTGGGTTCAGTCCCTGAGTTGGGAAGATCCCTTGGAGAAGGGAATGGCAACACTCTCCTATATTCCATGGACAGAGGAGCCTGGTGAGCTGCAATCCATGGGGTCAGCAACAGATGGACATGACTGAACGACTATCACTTTCTTCACTTTTCTGCCTGAGAAGAGGGAAAGTTGGGGATTCTATACACTCCCTCAGCAGAAGCTCAGAGTCTGAGCAGAAAAACAGTCAATACACAGAATCTCGTCTACTGTCTTAAAATGTGTCTGCTAATTCATAATCAAATGATGGCTAAAGTCTGCCCACAGTGGAAAATGTAGACACTGAATTCAATACTGTTTTACATTTATAGAAGGAAAATTATTTGTTTTAAATAAAACCTTTTGTTTCCACCTGGGACTTCAGTAAATAAGACTTAGCTGTGAGGCATGGACAGAAATTATTACTGATGTAAGTATGCAAAGCGCCTCCTTGTATAAGGCGCCCTCCTCCAGCTTTTGGTCATGCTGACCAAGGAAAAGCATAGAAATGGTTAACAGGAAGGAGTTAAGGGACCAGGTGGCTTTCACAGAGAAAGAACAAGAAGCAGAAGCAGACCCAGGAAGTCAGAGGAAAGGCTGAGGAGGGAACAGTGAGGATCTGCAGGCTGTGGGGCAGGGGCAGAGCTCGAGGGCAGGGGTGAGGCAGGAGGGTCTGGGGGCCCCTGATTCCTGGCAACAGTTCGTGAGGGTAAAACTGACGTCTGAACAGAATTTGGAACATGGTCTCCTATCTTAGCACTGATGCTACCTTTTTCCCCCCCTCTTGAAAGGCCAGATAAATGTCTTTTTCTTTTCTGCCAACTGTTCTTTTTTCTTTGTTGCCAGGTTGGGCCCAGACTAAACCCTGCGGGGCCCCAGATTATATTTCAATTTCTCAAAGGCAGACAGTTTTTACATCCTGCATGTTTCTTTAGACGGAAGGGAAATAAAAGCGTCACCATGGAGGCTTTTCTTTAGTTAAATTAATTACTTCCTTTTTCAAGAGAGGACTAAAGTGAAATAACATGATTAACTTTCTATTAATTCTTCCTCACTGAGGCCATTAATAGTTATTCAGTCTCATGTTCATTACCAACATCCATAATGCACAAGATGAGTCATCACAAATTAGGAAAACATGCACCGATATGGCATCATTGTCTGGATTTTAGTATTTATTACTGAAAAACATACACTTTAGTATTTAATACATCATTATGGTTTTTTATCTCTTCCCCATTTGTAAATTCCTAAGTCCTCCATCAATCCTGGTTCCTACAGCAGCACGATCCTCAATAAATAATAGTCAAGCAAAGTGAGAGAGAAGACTGTTTATGAAGAAAGGCATGCTTTATCAAGGTCTCATCTGTATATTATTAATATCATTTTCAAATCTTAGAAAAAAGTTTTCAAAGTAATTCACCCCACACTGATGTTATTGATTGTTTAATTCTCTTTAGTTAAAAAAAAAAAAAAAACANAGTTAAAAAAAAAAAAACACAACCTTTTCATAGGTACAAGTTTACCCTAAAAAGTAAATAGTAAATATTAATAATAACTATTTCATATTTAATTGTTACTTTATTCTTTTTACAGTTTTATTCTTTGGAGGTTTTAGTAAGTTAACTGAATGCTATTCATTATTGATTTTACTAATTGATTTTTGCAATGATATAAAGCCTGTATTTACCAAGGAAGGGAAGGGAGAATGACGGAGCATCTCTTAGGTCATTCTATCAACAGACAGCATCAGGCATGCTCAGTCCTCGCCCTCTCACCCGGCTACTGTCCTCCCTGTAGTGAGAACAGGTGCCAGGAGATCCCGCCAGCCTATGGGTCACCAGCTCGAGCCTGCACTTCTGCAGAGGATGTCAGGTACTTACAGGTCTGGGTATAAGTCAGCACAGGGCGGATCTTGATCCCCAAACTTCCGCAAGAGCACCCGGGCAAGTTCCAGGCCGTCGTTCTCACTGCTGCTTATCATGAGACAAAGGACAGGGAGGAGGTCAGTACTCGGCCAGGAGTTCTCAGGACGTTCTGCCTCAGAGCGAGCCCCAGGCCCACCAGGCCAGGCACATGTTCCCAGTGGTGCAGTTAGAGCTCATCATTCACCTTGTTTATGGTGAAGTCAACCAGGATGAAGAGGCATTGTAAAAGCACAATTTTGCCACCACAGATAAACGCATTTTTATATATTTGCATTCGAGTGCATCATTTTTCTCATCTTTTCACTTAAAATTAAAACATTACTAACTCTAGCATTTCTGCATGTTTTTTAAAAATTAACTTTAAAGGCTGCGTAATATTACATCATATTAACATATTAAAGTCTATACAACTATTCTCTTAATGCTGGAGCTCTGGTTTGCTATGAATATTTGCTCATAGCCCAGCNACCATAGCCTTGACTAACAGTATTTTGAAGTGAAGTAAAGTGAAGTGGCTCAGTCGTGTCTGACTCTTTGCGACCCCATGGACTGTAGCCTAAGAGGCTCCTCCCTCCATGGGATTCTCCAAGAAAAAGTACTGGAGTGGGTTGCCATTTCCTTCTCCAGGGGATCTTCCCGACCCAGGGATCGAACCCGGGTCTCCCTCATTCCAGGCAAACGCTTAACCTCTGAGCCACCAGGGAAGCCCAACAGTATTTTACACCTGTCTAAATTAGGCTGATTAGGAGTGGGTCTCCCCACGATTAATCACAACCATGCACATGCGTGCTGTCGCTCAGTCATGTCTGACTCCTTGCCACCCCGTGGACTGTAGCCTGCCAGCCTCCTCTGTCCATGGAATTCTCCAGGCAAGAATACTGGAGTGGGTTGCCATTTCCTCCTCCAGGGGATCTTCCCCACCCAGGGATTGAACCCAGGTCTCCAGCCTTGCAGGCAGATTCTTTATATCTGAGCCATCTGTGAACAAATCGTGATCTTGCTGATATGCTGAAATCATAGACCTAATCCTTCATCTCCACCCAGATATCTTACTTCTCTCAACTGGATCTTCCTGGACCTCTTACCTTTGAGAAAGGACCAGTTTTAATGGAAAAGAAATAACTCATTACACCAAATAAGTCATATATTTCTGCTGAGGACACCTTTACTTTCAGACCTAAGCTGGAATGCAAATACTGCTACAGCATCCAAAATCAAAACGAATAATTATTTACAGGAAAACGCCACCTTCTTCACTGCATGAAATATAACCATGAGTTTAAAATATCCAGGTGGTTTACAACTGGCCTAATCTGATTCCCTACAGCCGTGGCCAGAACTCTGCAGTGATGAAAGATACTGAAATTTATGGCAAAGCTACATCTCATAAGTAGGCAGTGTGACCTCTGTATAAATAGTCTTCAAGTTTCTAACAAATGAGAAAACACTTTTAGAAGGAAAGGGACATATTTTCCAAGGAAATGTGGCTCGTAAAATGAGCCAACATTATTTGTGGCATCTGTGGAAATACTCTGAATTGCTCCCTTTTGACCCATTAATCCAAGAACAAATATGAAAGTTTGAAATTTTTTTTCTGAAAAAAATATTGATCCACAAAGTTGTTTACTAGGGATAATTATTTAAAGCAAGTTTCAAAGTTATGTCTTACTTTTACCACTTTTTTTGCTTAGATCTAAAGGTCACTTAAAAAAAAAAAAAACTAGCTTTACATTATCCATGTTGCCATAAAATTCAAATGCTTGTTCTTCGTGTATGCATGCATGCTAAGTCGCTTCAGTCGTGTTCAACTCTTTGCGATCCTATGGGCTGTATCCCACCAGATTCCTCTGACCATGGGATTCTCCAAGCAAGAATATTGGAGTGGGTTGCCATGCCCTTCTTTAGGGATCTTCCCTACCTAGGGATCAAGCCCATGGCCTGCTCTTTAACTCCTTTTTTTTGTTATCTTCAAACTTGTAGCTGTACTTAGAGCCCTGCTAGAAGCACGGGAAGCCTGTCCTTACCAGACTGCAGGAATTGGAAACAGTGCTAGACTGGGACTCCTGAGGCATCTCCTACATGGGCACTGCTTCCTCTCCATGTCAGCACGTCTCAAAACTTCACGTGCAGCAGCATGGCCCAGGGGCTTGTTTGAGCTAATGCGGATTACTATACATCATCCCAAAGGTCTTCATGTTGTTAACAGGAGTCCCCAGGTGTAGCTCTTGGCGATCAAACCAAATCAAGAAATGTGGGGCTCCTGGGTAGAAGTGACCTACACACGACTCTCCCCACTCTGCTTGCTGTCCAGTGCCCCACTGCCCCAAGCCAGCCCTGGATCTGACAGGCATTGGCTCCAGGGGATCCTGGGCTCCGTGGGCACTTCCTCGGGCAGAGCTATCTCAGGGCCAGGTGGCACAGGGATGGCATTTGAAGAACAGCTGCAAGGCACCAGGGCAAGGAAGAGAATGGGCCAGTCCTCCAGAGGATGGCCCTCAGAGACCTGCTGACCACAACCTCCCTGGTCTCTTGGCCCCAAAGAGGAGAGGAAAAGCTGAATGAGAGGGCAGACGCCTTCCTCCTCCTGAGCCAGGGAGCGTGGAGGGGGCAGAGGAGGAAACCGCCACGGCTTGGGGCCCTCTGCACCACCCGAGCATCTCAGAACAAACAAGGCCCCAGGGCCCCAGCAGCCAGAGAAACCCAAACAGCAAAGACACTCAATGAGTATAAGGTTGATACAGCTAGAACCAGTTTACATGGTTACGTTTCCTGTTATACATATTTCACCACAACAAAAACAAAGTCACTGAATGAACAGACACCTTGAACCAAACTAAATAAATAAAGTAACAGTGACTGAGACTCATATGCCTGCACAGGGCTTTCTTTCTGAAACCAAGACATAGGGTTTTGAGGAAACTTCTGAGCATGAAAGGATATGATTAACTTATGCACCACGATGCCAGACCTCAGTAAACCAGGACATGGGGTCACCCCACTAGGGCATCCGGGATCCAGAGCAGGCAGCGAGGGTGATGGGGAGCCCTCAGCAGCGCAGCTGCGCCCACTGAAGCGGGCAGAGGCTCTCCCCTCGCCCACAGCAAAGGTAAAAGACAAGAACTCAGACGAGGAAGGAACGTTTCCAGCAAAATTAATGATCTCCAGCAGGATCTCAGTTTCCACCCCATATTTAGATACATTCCTACTCTGCTAAAACAAAAAGTAACAACCTGTAAAGTTGTTCTTTTCTGTTTAGTCTGAAATTAAAGACAAGGAGAAGGCAATGGCACCCTACTCCAGTACTCTTGCCTGGAAAATCCCATGGATGGAGGAGCCTGGTAGGCTGCGGTCCATGGGGTCGCTAAGAGTTGGATACGACTGAGCGACTTCACTTTCTCTTTTCACTTTCCTGCATTGAAGAAGGAAATGGCAACCCACTCCAATGTTCTTGCCTGGAGAATCCCAGGGACGGGGGAGCCTGATGGGCTGCCGTCTATGGGGTCGCACAAAGTCAGACATGACTGAAGCAACTTAGCAGCAGCAGCAGCAGCAGCAGCAGCAGCAGAAGGGAAATATGCAATCTCTGATGGGTCCCTGTCTGTAAATATGAGAAAATGAGCATCGAACATGTAGGCTCCTCTGTTTCATAATTTATGCAACATGAGAAATATCTTTGTTCTCACTTAAAAGACTTACTCTTAGAAATGGGAGAAAATATTAAAAGATCTCTAACTCTCAGACTCAAAATAATTTTGGAGTACATTACTTTTATGAAAGATTAATACTGTGAGAGCTGGAAGAAATGCTCACAAACAACAAAAAAACATAATTACTGAATTAATAACACAGCAGAGAAACTGAATTGGTATTGGCAACCAACTGGAAGCATTTCAGTGCCATGAGCCCCATGAAGAGAAATGCTCACCTGCTTGAGAAGAAAAGGTTAAGATGGGGCAGAGGAGAGGGAAAAACACTGAGAGTGGAGATTAATTGTATGTGATGCTTAATCTATTCAACATGCAAAGTAAAATGCAGAACAACCACAAAGTGACTTAGTCTTAAGAGAAACCTAAGAGCTGCCTAACAGAAACACAGTAGCAAGTTACAGAGTCAAAAGTAATAGAGAACACTTGAGAGAAATGAGCTTCCTCTCTCCCATGAACGTGGGGACTTTAGCCTGTTCTATTCACGGGACTGGGGGCAGGAGAAGAAGGGGATGACAGAGGATGAGAAGGCTGGATTGCATCACTGACTCGATGGACGTGAGTCTGAGTGAACTCCGGGAGTTGGTGATGGACAGGGAGGCCTGGCGTGCTGCGATTCATGGGGTCGCAAAGAGTCGGACACGACAGAGCAACTGAACTGAACCGATTCAAACATGTGTGACCACCAAGAATGGTATCTTCCATACAGTGGGTGCATAGTAGGGCTTCTGCCTACAGTGCAGGAGACATAAGTTCAATCCCTAGGTTTGGAAGATTCCCCCGGAAGAAGGCATACCCATTCCAGTGTTCTTGCCTGCAGAATTCCGTGGACAGAGGAGGCAGTTGGCTTACAGTCCATGGGGTCACAAAGGGTTGGACACAACTGAAGCGACTGAGCCTGCACACACAGATGCATAATAAATACTTGCTGAATAAAGGAAACAGAGTGTTATAGGACTGTAAGTTAGCGCACATTTGTAAGGATGGTGGTGGCTGGTGGTGGTGGTGATGGTGGCTGAGTGGCTAAGCTGTGTCCCATTCTGCAACCCCATGGACCATAGCCCACCAGGCTCCTCTGTCCATGGAATTCTCCAGGCAAGAATACTGGAGTGGATTGCCATATTCTGCTCCAGAGGATCTTCCCAGTCCAGGGATTGAACCCATGTTTCCTGCACCGGCAGGTGGATTCTTTACCATTGAGCCACCAGGGATAATTTGGTAATATCTTTCCTGAAATTATTGATGCTATCCTGGAAAAACGTGTGACAGAAATGTATGGTAAAGGAAAAAATGTACAGTTGCACAAATCCAAAGTATTCCTACACCACTGTCCATAGTAGGAAAGCTTACCTAAATAAATAAATCTATACATGCCCCCAAATAGAGACTATTGACATAAATTATGACCTCTCCAGGCAACATTCTACAGCAAGTCCAAGGAACTGGCACCACTGTACAAAAATAGATCCACAAATGCATTATCCAGTGGAAAAGCAAATGATGAACAGTGTTACAGTGCGAGCTCATCATTATAAAAATAAAAATGCATGCATGTGTGCTAAGGAACTGCAATCTTGTCCGACTCTCTGTAACACTAAGGACGGCAGACTGCCAGGCTCCTCTGTCCATGGGATTCTCCAAGCAAGAATGGGAGAGTAGGTTGCCATTTCCTCCTCCAGGGGATCTTCCAGACCCAGGGATCAAAGCAATGTCTCCCGTGTCTCCTGCAATGGAGGCAAGTTCTTTACCACTAGCACCACCTGGGAAGCCCAAAAGCAAAAATGCCTGGATTGAAACATATTTATGGAACAAGGGGTAGACGATACAACAACAGGTTTGCAGTAGGTAGGGCTAGTAGGAACACATATGATTTACTTTTAAATTTAGGCTACCCTGTATCTTATACTACTTGCTTCAAAAAACATACTTTGTAATTGAAAAGCTCAACATAGTTATAGGGTTATAGAGCTTATAACTTAGAGGGTTAAAAAGTTATAGCTTATAATGGATATAACAGTTCAGTCATTCAGTTGTGTCTGACTCTTTGCTACCCCGTGGACTGAAGCATGCCAGGTTTCCCTGTCCATCACCAACTCCCAGAGCTTGCTCAAACTCATGGTTCATTGAGTCAGTGATGCCATCCAACCATCTCATCCTCTGTTGTTCCCTTTTCCTCCTGCCCTCAATCTTTCCCAGCATCAGGGTCTTTTCCAAGGAGTAAGTTCTTTGCATCGGGTGGCCAAAGTATTGGAGCTTCAGCATCAGTCCATCCAGTGAATATTTAGGACTGACTTCCTTTAGGATTAACTGGTTTGATCTCCTTGCAGTCCAAGGGACTCTCAAGAGTCTTCTCCAACACCACAGTTCAAAAGCATCAGGTCTTCAGCACTCAGCTTTCTTTATAGTCTAACTCTCATATCCATACATGACTACTAGAAAAACCATACCTTTGACTAGATGGACCTTTGCTGGCAAAGTTGTTTCTGCTTTTTAATATGCTGTCTAGGTTGGTCATAGCTATTACTCCAAGGAGCAAGTGTCTTTTAATTTCATGGCTGCAGTCACCATCTGCAAGTGATTTTGGAGCCCAAAAAAATAGTCTGTCACTGTTTCCATTGTTTCCCCATCTATATGCCATGGAGTGATGAGACCGGATGCCATGATCTTAGTTTTTTAAATGTTGAGCTTTAAGCCAGCTTTTTCACTCTCCTCTTTCACTTTCATTAAGAGGCTCTTTAGTTGTTCTTCACTTTCTGCCATAAGGGTGGTGTCATCTGTGTATCTGAGGTTATATATTTCACCCGGCAATCTTGATTCCAGCTTGTGCTTCATCCAGCCCGGCATTTCACATGATGTGCTCTGCATATAAGTTAAATAAGCAGGGTGACAATATACAACCTTGACATACTCCTTTCCCAATTTGGAACCAGTTTGTTGTTCCATGTCAGGGTCTAACTGATGCTTCTTGACCTGCATACAGATTTCTCAAGAGTCAGGTCAGGTGGTCTGGTATTCCCATCTCTCTCAGAATTTTCCACAGTTTGTTATGACCCACACAGAAAAGGCTTTGATGTAGTCAATAAAGCAGAAAGAGATGTTTTTCTGGAACTCTCTTGCTTTTTCTATGATCAAACGGATGTTGGCAATTTGATCTCTGGTTCCTCTGCCTTTTCTAAACACAGCTTGAGAGGGAGAGGGTGGGATGATTTGGGAGAATGGCATTGAAACATGTATACTATCATGTAAGAAATGAATCACCAGTCTAGGTTCGATACAGGATACAGAATGCTTGAGGCTGGTGCACTGGGATGACCCAGAGAGATGTTATGGGGAGGGATGTGGGAGGGGGGTTAAGGATTGGGAACTCATGTACACCCGTGGCGGATTCATGTCAATGTATGGCAAAACCAATATAGTATTGTAAAGTAAAATAAAAAAATAAAAATAAATAATAAAAAACACAGTTTGAACATCTGGAATTTCGTAATTCATGTACTGTTGAAGCCTGGCTTGGAGAGTTTTGAGCATTACTTTACTAGCATGTGAGATGAGTGCAATTGTGCAATAGTTTAAACATTCTTTAGCATTACCTTTCTTTGGGATTAGAATGAAAACTGACCTTTTCCAGTCCTCTGGCCACTGCTGAGTTGTCCAAATTTGCTGGCATATTGAGTGCAGCACTTTCACAGCATTATCTTTTAGGATTTGAAATTGCTCAACTGAAATTCCATCACCTCCACTAGCTTTGTTCATAGTGATGCTTCCTAAGGCCCACTTGACTTCACATTCCACGATGTCTAGCTCTGGATGAGCAATCACACCATAGTGGTTATCTGGGACATGAAGCTCTTTTTTGTACAGTTCTTCTGTGTATTCCTGCCATTTCTTCTTAATATCTTCTGCATCTGTTAGGTCCATACCATTTTTGTCCTTTATTGTGCCCATATTTGCATGAAATGTTCCCTCAGTATCTCTAATTTTCTTGAAGAGCTCTCTAGTTTTTTCCATTCGATTGTTTTCCTCTATTTATTTACACTGATCACTGAGGAAGGCTCAGTAGGGTACAAGCTCCTCCTATACACCCGAGGAGCGTGACAGAAATCTGAACATTTAGCCAGAGAAGGTGTTATTGGACATTCATCTTACACATTTAAAGCATAGCGTAAACAAGAGATGAGAGAAGGCAAATAAAGTACACGGCCAGAGAGGAGGACCCCACTCAGAAAGGACCAGTCAGAACAGACACAGAGTTCTTCACACAGGCAGGCAGTGGAGAGGGCTTTCTGCTGGTCACATCCAGACTCCATGGGGTGGCAAATACCAGTAACCATTGGAGATAGAAACAAACTGAACAGTTTATTCTCAGCTTTGCCTTTGAGGCCTGTACCTGTTTAAATCTCATTCCAAAATTGATACAAAGGTCAGCAGGCATGCAGAGCTGAGCTCATGAAGCTCAGTATTTTCATCAAGGGATGCATCCAACCAAAGCAAAGTAACCCAACCTCCTGGCTGCCCGCGCCATGTACAGCCCAATGAAGATGCAGGCTCAGTGGGGGCCAGGCGCCCCGAGCCCTGGTCTCCACTCCGACGGGACAGGCTTTGCCTCCCGGAAGGAGGACGGGCTAGTCTCAGCACTCAGTGTAAAGACACCATGGCAGGTGCCCAGCAACGATGCTCTGAACGCAATCTGGCAGAGCCAGCCTGCCTAGGACAAGGGTCTCAGGGGCCAGGGACACCTCTTGGGTCCCCAGCTCCACGTGAGTGAAACAGCACCCCTCAAAGCTCTGAGAAATTCCTACATAAACATATCTGGTGGCAACACTCAAACTGGCCTGAACATGTTGGCAGAAATAGGGCCTAATCTGACTTGTAGCTGTGCCTGGGCCCATCCTGTTTAGAGAGAAAAATCCAGACATTTCTCTGTAGAGGGTCTGGTGTCTGGAAGCAGCCTTGAAGTGTGAAATATGCAATGCATACACTCTACTAAGGGCTTGCCGGGTGGCGCCAGTAGTAAAGAACCCTCCTGCCAATGTAGGAGATGTAAGAGATGAGGGTTTGATCCCTGGGACAGGAAGATCCTCTGGAAAAGCAAATGGCAACCCACTCCAGTATTCTTGCCTGGAGAATTCCATGGACAGAGGAATCTGGTGGGCTACAGTCCATGAGACTGCAAAGAGTCAGACACGACTGAGTGACTTAGCATGCACGCACAACGTACTCTTCTAAAGTCATAACCATCCTGGAACAGAAACAGCCCTCCCAGTCCTGTGGGAATGTGGGTGGCTGTGTTCCTGACTCTCTGCACATCAGAAGTCATGGCCCTTTCCAGCGAGGGGACTGGCTACCCGGGAGGTATGGGGGCTGGGCAGGACCCCCAGGGACACAGAGGTTGGACCAGGTCTGCCTCATGTGCCCCTAGCATCTATCACAGGACGGACTCCAAAAAAGCAAAACTATTCAGCACTCACCCTCAAGTACACAGACCTCCAAAATGATAACAGCTTGTGTTTATTTGAAATTCTTCAAGAGTCAGAGCTACCGCTACTCATAACCTATCTGGAGGTAATTTGGAAGCACAAAGGGGAAAAACAAGGAAAGGTTCTTACCTGAAGAAGTAGGTTTCTGCCTTGTCGTAATGACCCAGTGTCAGTTTGAGGGGAGGGTAGTTGATGGCCAGAGGCCGGACCATGAACAAGGCCATGGCCAAGGCCACGAAGAGCACGGGCAGCAGCAGGTCAGAGACGGTGCCCTTCCAGGCCCGGCCAGCATGGAGAAGCCGCTTCCGCAGGAGGGCAGCTGTCTGTGCCAGGAGGAGGGGGCCGCCCCGCACCAGGGGGGTGCCAGCAGGTGTGCGGTCTGCAAGGAGAGGAAGATGTGGCAGGTCTGAGTTCCCGGGACTCCTGCGGCGTCCCTGACAGCCCCCACCCTGCTCTCATCCTGCAAGTCCCTGCACCAACAGTCTTGAGTGTACCCTAAGTCAGGACACCCTGGGAAGTTTCACACACAGGGCATCTCACAACATCAAACACAAGGACAGACATCGTGGTAGCCCCCCTTGGCTCCTGCAGCTGAAGGGGGGCGGGCAGATGGGAAAGGACAGGGAGAAAGGCTTCCTGTTTATTCCTACAGATTAAAGCAAAGCCTGTGACATGAGCTTCAATTCTAAGCCACCAACGGAGGGCTGGGGGTGGCAGAGACAGCACCGCCCAAATGAGACCTCGTCTCCAGGCTCCTTGCCTCTGTCCTCACACGAGTCCCCACCCCTGCCACTGTTACATCTTGTTTTGGATCCAGGCAGCACATACCTGCCTCCCCCAAGGTCCCCACGAAGCCCGCACCTGCATCCCCTGCCCATCCCAGACATCCCAGATAAGGAGAAGCCTGGGGCAACCTCTGGGGCAGCAGGGGGTCCCAGCCTCTAATTCGGCCCCACATACCCTGTCAGTCTCAGCAGTCCAGGTCTCCCTTCCTGACATGGCAGATCTGAAAATGGCCCTTCATGAACAGAGGGGCAAAATGCAGACCCAGGAAGTACAGTGTGAGCTGGCGCCCTGGCTCGGTCCTTCCACCAGGCTCCCTCTTAGGCTGGGCATCTGGGTCCACACCCCACAGTGAACCTGCCCCTATTCCCACAAGTGATGCCAGCAGCTGCGTCCTACAATGAGGACACCAGGCAGAGCAAACTGAGGCGCCCAAGGACCACTGTCTCCAGCTACATCTAGAGGGTGACGAGTGGCTCAAACCACTGGCCAGGCCCATGGGCCCCCAGTGAGTCCTCCTAAGGCCCGGTACTAGAAATGTGGATTTCTGAAAGAATAGATATTGGAGCTCCCTGGTGGCCTAGTGGTTAGGATTCTGGGCTTGCACCACAGGCAGCCTTAGTTCAATCCCTGGTCAGGGAGCTAAGGTCCACAAGCCATGCAGAGAGGCCAAAAACACAAAACAAACAAAAAAAAAGAACAGATACGGTAAATTCATCATGCTGCTAAGTCGCTTCAGTCGTGTCCGACTCTGTGCGACCCCACAGATGGCAGCCCATCAGGCTCCTCTGTCCCTGAGATTCTCCAGGCAAGAACACTGGAGTGGGTTGCCATTTCCTTCTCCAATGCATGAAACTGAAAAGTGAATGTAAAGTCTCTCAGTCGTGTCCGACTCTTAGCGACCCCACGGACTGTAGCCTACCAGGCTCCTCTGTCCATGGGATTTTCCAGGCAAGAGTACTGGAGTGGGGTGCCGTTGCCTTTTCCAAAACTGGTCATACTGCTTATTAATACAAACATCAAATTGCTATATAGTTAATAAAAGAGCAATGAATAAGCTTAAAGTCCCAGAGAAAATATTTCTACAGAAACCACCATTTGAAAGATAAATGATTGATAATGGCACTGAGAACAGAGGTGCAAAGGCACGTGGGTGGAGGTGTGGAATACATGTCAGGAACATCCCTCATCTGCAGGTCCTCAGTGAGCACCAGGGCATGGCAGGCTCGGGTGATCTGATTTCTGGCCTCAAAAAAAGGCGTAAAGTAGGGACTGAGATAAAAGTATGAGCAATCCAACACAACGTAAACACAACAAAACAATGCACGCGGAGCCCAGGCGGAGCTGAAAGGGTTGGTGCCAAAGACACAGTCTTGGGAGGTTTAAGGGAAAAGTGCAGAAGCAGAATCTTTAAGACTCCGGAGATGTCTGAAAGAAAATGTGGATGTTTAAAGATGAACATGACATACTAACCCTCATGGTATATTCTGTGTGAGAAGCAGAGTATATGTGGGCAGTGGCAGAGGTGGAGCTTAAAGATTAATACGCAAAGCAGAAATAGAGACACATGGATGTCCCTGCGGCCCAGTGGTTAAGAATCCACTCGCCAATGCAGGGGACACAGGTTCGACTCCTACTCAGGGAAGACTCCATATGCAACAGGGCAGCTAGGTCTGTGCACCACAACTCCTGAAGCGGAGCTGGAGAGCCCACACACTACAGCCACTGAGGCCCGTGTGCCTAGAGCCTGCACTCTGCAACAAGAGACACCGCGGCAGTGAGAAGTCCACGCGCTACAACTGGGGAAAGCCCGTGCACAGCAGTGAAGACCCAGCGCGGCCAAAAATTCATTACTTCAAAAACTGAGTATTGTTCTAAAAAGAAAAGAAATAGGGACAGACGTAAAGAACAAATATATGGAGACCAAGTGGGGCCCAGGGAGTGGGATGACTTGGGAGACTGGGATTGATATATACACACCACTATGTATACACTAGGTAACTAATGAGGACCTGCTGTACATCAGAGGGAACTCTACTCAGCGCTCTGCAGTGACCTAAATGGGAAGGAAATCCAAAAACAGGGGCCATATGTATACATATGGCTGATTCATTTTGCTGTACAACAGAAACTGACACGAGATAAATAAATCTTAAATATGAAAGACAGACACTGACTCATGGAGCTCTTTACCAGCCACTTGAAGGATTACAGATCTTTACTGGACTAAAGGTCCCATGACAGGATACACATTGTGATATAAAGCAATATTTTACCATAAAACAAGGAGCACTCTCTAACAAGGGTGGGCACTGTGTGGTGAAAACAGCAGTTAATACTTTCGACTACGTGTCAGATTCTCCAGGGGAACTTTTTGAAGAATGCTGATTCCCAGGTCCACCTCCAACAGAATCAGATCTTCAGACACACAGATAAAAAGACTCAGAAATTTAAAAAAAGAAAAACTTCCCAGAGGCTCCTGATGTTCAGCTGGGTTTATGAATGGCTGATATAATGCACAACCAATGGGGATTCATATGTAACTCATGAAGCAGCTCTTAAATGAGCAGATGGAAAGATTCTCGTGCTAGAAAAAGGTGTATTATTAAGCTAAATATGATCCTTTCTCACATAAATACAGATGTGAACATAAAATACCCCCTTCCCGATCATTTCAGGAGATTCTGGTGTGGAATAATACTGATGCTGGGCATTATGTGTGCAGATCTATTAAGATAATTATGCGAATTATCTAGCTCAAGCTGAAATAACTGAGATGTTGCCAGTTGCCAAACCCCTAGATTTCCAAAGCGATTGCTGAGATAATTGCTTGATGTTCACAGCCTTGGGCTCAGGAGCTCTCTCTGCCAGAACAGAATGCCTCATTCTTTCAATTCAAACCGGAAGTCACTGGCGGACCCTGGCGCTTGGTCTCTGCCACGCCTCTGGACACTGTCCCCTGGAAGTCACACCCCTTGGGCCAGCCTCTAAGGAGCATCCTTTGAGGGCATGTCTGGCCACCACAGCTGCTTCCATTCTGTGCATCTTCTCACATACACGTACCTTCTCACACACATGCGCCGCAGGCCGTGACTGCAAACACCTGTTCACGTCACAGTCTGTCTATGCAGCAGATGCTACAGAATGGAAAGAGGATGTGACTACCTGGGTGTTGGATTTCCCTGGGATGGAGGAGCAGGACCCAAGTCAGAGAATGGCCCTGTGCCCTTTGGCCATCACTGTGGGGTGGGTACAGCCTCATCTTTTAATCCATGTAAATTAGGATTTGCATCCAATCTCAGCCAACAAGCTGTGTAACTTCTGGAAACCTACTTAACCTCTCTGAATGCCATTTCCCTCAGTTGTAAAATACAGACTTGTAGTATTTTCCCTTAAGATAGTGAGGATTATTATTACCACGCTTATTAAACTACCAATAATAGTAAATGCTCATCAGACAGCCCCAATAAGTCTGCGGGGAAAGGTGTTTCTTATATTAAGAAACATGAATTTTCCCCAGCTTCCCATAATCATTAATTGTACATAAATGGAAAAAATAAAGGGCTAAGATACGAGGCTAAGATAGCTGATGTCATGAATCAACACCAATCAAATTATCATGGCTAAACTCATAAAAGTATTCATATGAATAATTTAACAGACAAAACTGAAATACTGGGCCAAACTGTTATGAATTGTCTCATTTGACTTATGAGTCCAATTATATTCAAGGACTCCCATTACACCCATAATATTCACCCTAATTTACCCTGACCATCATATTGCTTAGGTAAGATGTACAAAGGTTTTTTTTTTCTTTTTTGGGAAGTCAGATGGCTTCAATTGTTGAAACATTAATGCCTACTAAGAAATAACTTAAAAGGTCAAGAACTCTGCATACACCCCAGAGTGTGATCTCCACATCACCAAGTGCATCCAAATATTCCCAAAGAATTTAAAATAAGGCATTACAAACGTAATGCCTTTAAATCAATTTTCTAAAAATGAGTACTCCAAAAGAAAACCGGGCTAACAGCATATCTGAATATGCAGGTCATTAAAAATACTACAAAATAGCAAAAATATGCTTACTGGAAATCAGCTATTTTCATGGAAGAAAATTTATCTGGAAAATAAATGTTCAGATGATCAACATGGTAAGGATTAAAAATAATGTGAATCCCTACTATCACCGAGTGTTTTAGGAAATTGGCCTTATCAGCAGCAGTGCTGGAAGAACAGACCTGGCCAGTCTTTCTGAGGGAAGCAAATATGAGCCCCCTCTGATCAGCTTAATTCCAATCCGAGAGTGGGATTAGTCAAAAAAGCAAGAGAAATTCATCAAATAGAGCAAACAAGGCGGTTTGTTACATCCTATAGAAAACAGTAGCAAGAAGCTGGAAACAAATGTCTGACACACAGGGATGAACTGAACAATTTATAAGACAACCATGCAGTGGAGAAAAATGCATTACAACATAACCCATGGGGAATAAGTTACTACTGTTTTGTGTATATACCTTAGTGAAAAGTCTATACATTATTTGAATTTGACCAAGTGACTTTTTTTAGATTCAAAAAGCTGAAGTGTTATATACATTTTCAGTCTACTTACTAAAGATTTATAACTCTTTGTGCAGCAAGATCATGCTACTTCAATTTATTTCATAATTTCTGCGGTTTAAACAGTGAATATTTATGCATCTCATAAGCTTACAATCCACAGGGTCTCAAGAGTTTGACATGACTTAGAGATGAAACCACTACTAATCAATAATTATTTTGTAAAGACTGTATATTTATCTGGGAAATGAGGTATGATTTTACAAAACAGAAATAGTATCTTTCTTTATTCAGTAAGTTAGAGAATTTTACAATTGAAGTGGATCTTAAATGTAGTAATTCAAGCCTTTCACTTATTTATAAACAGACCCAGTTCAAGAGAAATTGTGAAGGAAAGTTAAATTTGGGAGAACAAAGCATGGACTTTATGATGTATAAGTGCTTTGCTAGACCCTTAGGTTGTCTCTGAATAGAGTCCTCAAAGCTTTTAGTCCTGTAATAGAGTCAAATGTAACAAAACATGACAATTAAACAAGACCAACACAGCGTACTCTGTTCAACAGTGGGTCAGACTTCTCCAAAGAGCTGTCACTGCCAGAAATTCAAGGAGTAAAAAATGTTCTCCGATGGGTACGGAGGGGTGCCGGGTGTAGGAGAGGACCTCCAGGGAGGAGAAACGAATTCTGAGACAGAAACATGGTAAGCTGGGTATTATGGATGTGGCCAGCCCTCCCTATCTGCCTCAGATCAAAAATATTCAAGAAAAAATGTTCCAGAACGTTCTAAAAAGCAAAACTCAGATTTGTCACACACTGATAACTATATCACTGCAGTTGGTGACTGCAGCCATGAAATTAAAAGACACTTACCCCTTGGAAGGAAAGTTATGACCAACCTAGATAGCATATTCAAAAGCAGAGACATTACTTTGCCAACAAAGGTCCGCCTAGTCAAGGCTATGGTTTTTCCAGTAGTCATGTATGGATGTGAGAGTTAGACTGTGAAGAAAGCTGAGCACCAAAGAATTGATGCTTTTGAACTGTGGTGTTGGAGAAGACTCTTGAGAGTCCCTTGGACTGCAAGGAGATCAACCAGTCCATTCCAAAGGAGATCAGTCCTGGGGGCTCTTTGGAAGGACTGATGCTAAAGCTGAAACTCCAGTACTTTGGCCACCTCATGCAAAAAGTTGACTCATTGGAAAAGACTCTGATGCTGGGAGGGATTGGGGGCAGGAGGAGAAGGGGACGACAGAGG
>SJYQ01104570.1:82686-96444 GCA_006410935.1 Redunca redunca
GGGGGGGGGGGATATGCTTTCAGTTAACCCGGTGGAAACCTGTAGATGGGCATTAACATTGAAAACATGTCACAGGGACACAGCTTCCAGCATCGGGTCCCAAAAACCCCGGCCTCATGTGGACACACTGACCTTTGGGCAGGGGTTGTCCCACCAGTGACCCTGTTCAGAACACAAAAGATGTAGGTGGGGTGGTTCCCAATCTCTGTTCCGGTAAAGACTATAACTGTATGACATTTATGCAAATTCTGACTGAATTATGAATAAGAATTCATACCATTTAAAGAAGAAAACTAACAAAATAAAATATCCTCCAATTAAGAAAGGAAGGAAAGTGGGCAACAGGGGTGGAAAAGAGAGAAAAAGAGGAAAAGAGGAAATTGAAAAAAGAATGAGGAAAAATCTAAAAGGAAGTTTTGTGACACATTATAGGCTCATTAATATGACATAAAACCCAAAATACATTTACTTCTTAAATGTTAAACATGATAATATAAAAATATATAAAACATAAAACCATGCAAGTTATTGTAACTTTTGTTAACTATTCTTTTATAAAGCAAATGCAATATTATGTTGAATTCTTTAAAAAGCTAACAAATTGAGTCTATTTTATCTAAACTGTTTTGAAAATAATTTCACAACTCTACTTTACCCAACTTTTATAGCATTTTACCTGTTTATTTCTTGTAATAACCATACTATTTTCTTAGACATGATTTTTCTTTAAAAAAAGAAAAAAGTAGGTGATAGAATCATTTTCTACATGACAAGCCACTGAACGTTCCAGTTTCTGTACAGGTATATATCCTTGACTTGGTTCTTTAAAAAGCACTATGACTGGTGGAAAGATGTTCAACATCGTTAAATGTTCAGTTCAGTTCAGTTGCTCAGTCATGTCCAACTCTTTGCGACCCCATGAATCGCAGCACACCAGGCCTCCCTGTCCATCACCATCTCCCACAGCTGACTCAAACTCATGTCCACCGAGTCAGTGATGCCATCCAGCCATCTCATCCTCTGTCGTCCCCTTCTCCTCCTGCCCCCAGTCCCTCCCAGCATCAGAGTCTTTTCCAATGAGTCAACTCTGCATGAGGTGGCCAAAGTACTGGAGTTTCAGCTTTAGCATCAGTCCTTCCAAAGAACCCCCAGGACTGATCTCCTTCAGAATGGACTGGTTGGATCTCCTTGCAGTCCAAGGGACTCTCAAGAGTCTTCTCCAACACCACAGTTCAAAAGCATCAATTCTTCGGTGCTCAGCTTTCTTCACAGTCCAACTCTCACATCCATACGTGACTACTGGGAAAACCATAGCCTTAACTAGGCGGACCTTTGTTGGCACAGTAATGTCTCTGCTTTTGAATATGTTACCTAGGTTGGTCATAACTTTCCTTCCAAGGAGTAAGCGTCTTTTAATTTCATGGCTGCAATGTTAGAGAAACACAAATCAAAACTACAATCACACCTGTCAGAATGGCCATCATCAAGAAGTCTACAAACAATAAATGCTGGAGAGGGTGTGGAGAAAAGAGAACCCTCCTATAACTGCTTGTGGGAACGTAACTTGGTTCCCACACTATGGAGAACAGTACAGAGGTGCCTTTAAAAACTAAAAATAGAGCTACCATATGACCAGCAATCCCGCTCCTAGACACATATGCAGAGAAACACGTGGTTTGAAAGGCTTCAGGTACACCAATATTCACTACACTATTTACAATAGCCAGGATGTGAAAGCAACCTAGATGTCCATCAACAGAGGAATAAAGATGTGGTACATACATACAATGGGATATTGCTGCTGCTGAGTCACTTCAGTCGTGTCCGACTCTGTGCGACCCCAGAGACGGCAGCCCACCAGGCTCCCCTGTCCCTGGGATTCTCCAGGCAAGAACACTGGAGTGGGTTGCCATCTCCTTCTTCAATGCGTGAAAGTGAAAAGTGAAAGTGAAGTCACTCAGTCGTGTCTGACCCTCAGCGACCCCATGGACTGCAGCCTACCAGGCTCCTCCATCCACAGGATTTTCCAGGCAAGAGTACTGGAGTGGGGTCCCATTGCCTTCTCTGAATGGGATATTACTCAACCACAAAAAAGGATGAAACAATGCCAACTCCAGCAACACAGAGGGACCTAGAGATTGTCATACGAAGTGAAGTAAGTCAGACAAAGACAAGCACTGCATGAAGTCACTTATATGTGGAATCTAACATATGAAACAAATGAAGTTATTTACGAAACAGAAACAGACCCACAGACAGAGAGATCAGACTTTTGGTTGCCAAGGGGTGGGGGGTGAGGGAGGGAAGGAGCGGGAGTCTGAGAACTGCGGATGCAAACTGTTATATGTAGGACTGGATGAACAAGGCCCTACTGTTTAGCATAGGGGACTATATTCAATCTCCTGGGATAAACCATAATGGAAAATAATATGAAAAAGAATGTATATATCTGTATAACTGAGTCACCATGCTGTATAGCAGAAACTTTCACAACACTGTAAATCAACTGTACTTTAATAAAAATTTTTAAAAACCACCATGACTGTAATAACCAAAAGGTTAAAGGAATCAAATTAGCATTTTACTTTGGCATAGGGTCACCCCTTATGCCTAGCCATATTTTCTTTTTAATGATGTAAAGATTGCCGAAATCCCTTTGTTTAAACCTACCTTGAAAAAACAGTGACTTGACCTTCAGAGAACCAGGGTGCATCCCAGCTCTGCCACGAGCTGCAAACATCACCTGGGCAAGTCACAAGCTCAGAATTTGCATTTTGTCTTAAGTGCACCAAAGTCAGGTCCTCCGGAAGCATCTAAAGGGCCTCACTCTTGGGTTTTCAAACCTGAGCTCCCTCCAAAGTTCTAACACTAGGAAAGAGGACTTGGGGACACTTTCCACTGCACCCCCACCTTGACCCCAGCCCTGGCCCTCGTCTCGGGCTCTGTTCTGCATGGGATGGATGGATGCAGGCATGGCTGGACACTGACCAGATGCTGGGTCCAGCGTCCCCATCTATTTGTAACTCACTGGGCTGTGGCAACCCCACCCCCACCCCAGGCCCTTCTCCCTACTTGGCAAACAACCCCTGTGCATTTCCCCAGGCCCCATACCCTCCTGGTTGTGAAAGTCATGCCTAGTGCGCCTCATGTAAAGCTGTCCTCAAGCCACCAGCAGTGGCTCCATGTCAATGTGATTTTAATCAGTGTCAAAGCAACGACACAACTCTGCGGTGTTTAGAGACATAAATACAGCTGCTCAGATACCCCCAAGGCAGCTGCAACCATGAGGAAGGAGCAAACAAGGTACCAGTTCCGGATGCCTGACTCAATCTCCACCCACTCCGGCAAGAGGGAGTGTGTGGAGGGGGCAGGAAGCATCCAGGGCACATCTGCCCTCAGCTTCCTGAGGACTGGCAGGCCCCGAAAGGTGCCCAGAGCTCTCCTGTCTGATTTACCCAAGTTGGTCCCATGACTTTTGAGGCAATGACTACACTTCAGAGAAGTAAAACACATTCTCTGTCAAATATTTCACAAGAAGATGAGACTCCAGTTCAGGAAATGAGGATGGTAACTATTCATCACCAACCGTCCCAGGTGGCGCCAGTGGTAAAGAATCCATCTGCCAATGCAGGAGACTCAAGAGACGTGGGTTCAATCCCTGAGTCAAGAGAATTCCCTGGAGTAGAAAATGGCAACCCACGCCAATATTCTTGGCTGGGAAATCCCACGGACAGAGGAGCCTGGCGGCCTACAGTCCATGGGGTCGCAAAGAGTCAGACACAGCTGAGCACACATATCACCAGGCGCGGGAGCCTGCTCTGGCAGTTCTCTGCAGGCCGGCTCCACATACTTTCCCTGCTTCCCAAGTCCCCTGGGACCAAAACTGCTGCTTTCTGGCACCTGCCACCAGCATTTATTCCACCCAAGTCTATTTCAATCCCATTTTTATTTTGGCAGACCGTTTTCTGCAAAGCACCCCGCCAGTAGCTCTCTGCTGATTTTAGCGAACTTGGCACACAGACCTTCTCTGGCAGGTGTAAGCAGCAGCAGACACGAATCCCCCCGCCCACCTCTTACAGAGAAGGCAGCATTTGAAGTTTGAGGAAATGTGGACAAAGAAGAAAAGACACTCTGCACCTAACGCCAAGGCCAAGCCCTAGGAGATGCACAGAATCTGCAACAGCTCAATGAAGAGGCAGAGAATACTGGCCTCCCGGGAGGATGGGAGTCATTAGGAGGATGGGAGTCAACAGGATGGTCTCCGAAACCACAGGAGAGGCTGCAGAGCCTTCAGATTACTCACTGCCGAAATTGCTTCCCAGCATCACAAAAGCAGTAATTACAGACGAAGCACAGAGGATTAAATCGAGGAGGAAGAAAGAAGTTTAGATAAAGCGATGCTGACAACCAGAGTTATCAGAACATCAATGCGATCTCAGATCTCGCAAGGCCGGCAGGGGCGGAAATGCGGCTTCTTTAAGAAAAGGCACAGCAAAGCCTTATAGGGAGAAAACACTTGTTTCCTACATTCACTATCAGATGGATTTGTGAAGTTTCACATCAAATTTGGTTTAAAGAGATTCTTAAAGGGTGCTTTTATAGCAGTGACCACAGACCACCTAAATCAAAGGAAACTGGGATGAATGCTTAAAAAAGCAAATGTCTAAGTTTTTGCAATCAAAATTTGTGGAAAGTGAAAGTCACATCCAACTCTTTGCAACCCCATAGACTGTATAGTCCATGAAATTCACCTGGCCAGAATACTGTAGTGGGTAGCCTTTCTCTTCTCCAGAGGATCTTTCTAACCCAGGGATCAAACCCAGGTCTCCCACATTGCAGGCAGATTCTTTACCAGCTGAGTCACAAGGGAAGCCCAAGAATACTGGAGTGGGTAGCCTATCCCTTCTCCAGGGGATTTTCCGAACCCAGGAATCGAATCAGAATCTCCTGCATTGCAGGCAGAGTTTTTACCAACTGAGCTATCAGGGAAGCCCAAAATTTGTGGAAGTCAGGAGTAAAAATCAGCCACTTTAATAAACATCATGTTGCTGCTGCTGCTGCTGCTAAGTCGCTTCAGTCATGTCCAACTCTGTGTGACCCCATAGACGGCAGGCCACCAGGCTCCGCCATCCCTGGGATTCTCCAGGCAAGAATACTGGAGTGGGGTGCCATTGCCTTCTCCAAACATCATGTTACCCTGCTTTATATATATATATATATATATATATATATAGCCAACCTAACACATATAAGGTGATTCCCTTTGTGGTTTTCATTCGCATTTTCCTGATGGTTAGTGATTTTGAGAATTTCTTCATTTAACTGTTGTCCATCTGTATGTCTCCTTTGGAAATACTGCAGATCCTCTGCCCATTTTTAAATCAAGTTATTTGTTTCTTTGTTACTGATTGCCGGAGTTCCTTGCATATTTTGGATATTAACCTCTATCAGGTACATAGTTTGCAAATATTTTCTTTCATTCTGTAGGCTGCCTTTTCATTCTGTTGTTTCCTTGGCTATGTAGAAACTTTTGGCAAGAATGTGGAAAAGTCAGAACCCTGTACACACGTTTTATACATATATATATATTTATAATGGAATATTATTTAGCAATAAAAATGAGGAACAACTGGACCAGCCGAAGCTGGGATGTCCTCAGAGACGCAGGCAAGGGAGAGGTCTTGGGGGCAGAAGGGCTGGAGTGAAGGTCCCAGGGGCCAGACAGAGCCCCACAACTCAAGAGGAAGGGATCCAGGCTGGCTGCAGCACAGACACTGGGAGGCAGCCCCAGCTATATGGATCGACTGGGTCTGTGGGCAGAATCCAGGTGCCAAAAAACAGAAAACTTTGAGTAGGAAATTTGCAATCAAATACTTTAATGCCTCTGGCTACGTGGAAGGTGGATGGGTGGGATTTGGAGGGAGTGTCATGTAAACCAAGTGGAGAGAGATGATGTTCTCTGAAGGGGTGGAAGACTGACAGGTGGGAATCTCGAGCTGGGCTGGACCACACGGAGAGGAAGGGGCTGAGAGGCTCCTGGGTGGAGCTGCAAGCAGGTGGTCACAGCCCCAGCTTGGGGTCGGGGATGTAACCAGAGATTCCGCAAGAGCTACAGGACGACCAGCACAGACACTGCTGCCTCTGCCCAGGAAGAGACAGCGTGGGCCGTGAGTGCAGCTCAGAGAGGAGTGAAAAGAGGAGAGGCCAGGCTACCGGAGCAGGGGCCTGGGCCCTGCAGACGAGCGCCATCACCAGGTTCCAGGAAAGAGGGTTTTGTGCACAGTCAGGGCTGACCGCCGCTCACAGGTCAGGAATGACACCTTCAGAGCGAGCAGCACAGGGCCACTGGGGAATCCGAGCAAACCCTGGGTGAGCGGCGCGGGCGCAGGACACAGCGGGTGGACATGAGGGCGTCTCACCGTCTGTGTGAGGGGAGCCCTGCCGGGAGGCGGGCGGGGCTGCGGGGGCAGGGGCTGCGGGGAACGCTTCCGCTGCCAGGTGCCGCTTGGGTTCCCAGAGGAAGACCCGCGAGCCTATGTAAGTCCTGATGGGAGAGACTCGGGAGGCGGCAGACTGAAAAGCCAGAGGAAAAGACTGCTGCTCAGAAGGTTGGGGGCTCTTGTCCTGGGCAGAGGGCCTGTGCTCACCCAGGAAGGGGGACCCTCTCTCTCCTGGGAGGAGACAAGGGAAGAAGGAGTGGAGCAGGCAGGGCTGGGGTGGGGGTCGGGCAGAGGCCAGTGCTCTCTGTGGCAGAGGAGGCAAGGGGGAGGCCAGAGCCACAAGGAGGGTCGAATTTCCAGCGACCGAATTCTCACCAGGACCGTGGGAGCCCAGGGAGGCAAGCTGGATGGCGGAGAGCCAGTCACCGAGCATCCACGGCCCCTGCCGCCACTGCACAGTCCAGAGGCGTTCAGGAGCCTCTAGGAAGAAAGTGAGAACCGTGCAACTGAGTGAAGAGTGCTCAGCCTGGTCAAACCTGTGAAGGACCAACACACTGGACGTTGTAGGGATGTGACCACTCAGCAGAGAGGAGAGGCCTGGGGTGCAGAGGCTGCCCACCATGCCCTGGGGTCAGCGGGTTCAAGGCAGGCATAAGGTCAAGGTCACCAAGTCTGCAGCTGAGCCACAGGGCTGGACCCTGCAACTCCACCTTCGTGTCCTATGTGAAGAGCATAGCAAGGAAACACCTCGCGCTGGTTGGCTGCACAGTTGCTCTGAAAGCCTTTCAAAGTAGGCAGTCCTGGTGGATTCAGCTACAGAAATTTGCTTTATCTCTGGCCTCGAGGCAGGAGGTCCACGATCAGGCACCAGCAGAGCTGCTGTCCCTGGGGCCTCCCTTCCAGGCCGGCAGATGGGGTCCTCACATGGCTCTGCACAGTCGGGCACGCTCCCTGGTGTCTCTTTATGGCCAAGTCACCTTTCCTAAGGAGACCGGTCATACGGGTTTAGTACCCATTCGTGTAACCTTGCTTAACACACCCATGGACACCTTATCTTTGACAAAGGAGGCAAGACTATATGATGGAGAAAAGACAATGTCTTTAACAAGTGGTGCTGGGGGAATGTCAGCCACTTGTAAAAGAATGAAACTAGAACACTTTCTAACACCATACACAAAAATAAACTTAAAATGGATTAAAGAGCTAAATGTAAGGCCAGAAACTATAAAACTCCTAGAGGAAAACATAGGCAAAACACTCTCCAACATAAATCACAGCAGGGTCCTCTATGACCCACCTCCCAGAGTAATAGAAATAAAAGCAAAACTAAACAAATGGACCTAATTAAACTTAAAAGCTATCGCACAATGAAGGAAACTATAAGTAAGGTGAAAAGACAGCCTTCAGAATAAGAGAAAATAATAGCAAACAAAGTAACTGACAAAGAATTAATCTCAAAAATATACAGGCAGCTCCTGCAGCTTAACTCCAGAAAAATAAATGACCCAATCAAAAAATGGGCCAAAGAACTAAACAGACATTTCTCCAAAGAAGACATACAGATGGCTAACAAACACATGAAAAGATGCTCAACATCACTCATTATCAGAGAAATGCAAATCAAAACCACAGTGAGATACCATCTCACGCCAGTCAGAATGGCTGCTATCCAAAAGTCTACAAACAATAAATGCTGAAAGAGGGTGCTGAGAAAAGGGAACCCTCTTATACTGTTGGTGGGAATGCAAACTGGTTCAGCCACTATGGAGAACAGTGTGGAATTCCTTAAAAAACTGGAAATAGAACTGCCATACGACCCAGCAATCCCACTGCTGGGCATACACACCAAGGAGACCAGAAATGAAAGAGACACGTGTACCCCAATGTTCATTGCAGCACTGTTTACAATAGCCAGGACATGGAAGCAACCTAGATATCCATCAGCAGATGAATATATAAGAAAGCTGTGGTACATATACACAATGGAGTATTCCCCAGCCATTAAAAAGAATACACTTGAATCAGTTCTAATGAGGTGGATGAAACTGGAGCTTATTGTACAGAGTGAAGTAAGCCAGAAAGAAAAACACCAATACAGTATACTAACACATATATATGGAATTTAGAAAGATGGTAACGATAACCCTGTATGTGAGACAGCAAAAGAGACACAGTTGTATAGAACAGTCTTTTGGAATCTGTGGGAGAAGGCGAGGGTGGGATGACTTGGAAGAATGGCACTGAAACATGTATATTATCATATGTGAAATGGATCACCAGCCTAGGTTCAATGCTCAGGGCTGGTGCACTGGAATGACCCAGAGGGATGGGATGGGGAGGGAGGTGGAAAGAGGGTTCAGGATGGGGAACACATGTACACCCATGGTGGTTTCATGTCAATGTACAGCAAAACCAATACAATATTGTAAAGTAATTAGCCTACAATTAAAATAAATAATTTTTTAAAAAGAGATTGCATTAAAAAAAAGATTTTTTAAAGACCTTGCGTCCAAACACACTCACCTGCTGAGGTGGTGGGAGCAGTACTTTAACAAACACCATCTAGTCCCTGTGCCTCAGACAATAAAGACTATGCCTGCAATGTGGGAGACCTGGGTTCAGTCCTTGAGTCAGGAAGATCCCCTGGAGGAGGAAATGGCAACCCACTCCAGGATTCTTGCCTGGAGAATCCCATGGACAGAGCAGCCTGGTGGGCTACAGTCCATAGAGTCACAAAGAGTCAGACACAACTGAGCGACTAACACTTTCACTTTCTTCCATCATTCATCATTCAGTCTGCAACTTGAAACTTGTGATTCTAAGTAGAATTGCCCAACTATTCCACCCAACCGGTGGATTCAAGGCATGGGGCCTGGAGCAGCAGCAATGCCTGGGAGCTCATCAGAAATGCAGGTCCTTGGCCCCCATCCTAAACAACTGAACTGGGAATCTGGGGGTGAAGCTCAGTGCTCAATATCTTAACAAATTCTCTGGGTCAACATTTTGATGTGCACTTCAGTAAATTTTTCAGGAAGTCAACCAGTGAATCCAGTTCTCTAGGTATACATCAAGTATTATAATAAATGCAAGTATATTAGGTCTTGGGAAAGCCTTTGCAAAAAATAAAGGATCCAAGGAGACTGAAACAGCAGGTAGTCCCCCAAGATGGCGTTTCCTGCTGGACCCTCTGAGGGTGGGCAGACAGACAGGGTAACTTACCCTCAGCCTCCTCACCCAGACAGGTGGGAGGGCCTGCCTCTGGACTGGCTGTGGGTGTGCAGCGAGAACACACACACAGTGTGTGCGTCACGGGTCTGACGCCCTCCGGGTGCCTCTCTGTGAAGGCGGTTCCCACGCCTGCCTCAGCGCACAGGACTCAGGCTTCACAGCTCATTTCTGTGGAGCCACTGGGGCTCCAAGGATTAAGTCTATATTCTATATTTTATTCTGCCTTCATCAATCTCTCAGAGAAATAAGAACCGAGTTACTGGCAGGCTGTTTCTGAAGACACGGGGTGTGTAGAGAGAAGGGGTACCCGTGGTGGGGGGGTGCCCCCGGCACAGGAATCCATGACAAACAGTAAGTTTCCAGGGCATTTGTAGGAAGAGGAACCCTTCTGTAAGTGGTTACTCTAGAAATCATGTTTTCCTAATGTGGATCACGCAAACAAACAAAGATAGACAAACTTGGTAACTAAAGCACTTTACCCAGAAGACATGAAAACACACAGTCTCCAAAATCCTGATCTAGCTTTCTGATAAAATTACTTCCAGGAAGCAGCATAAATTTTACTTAGGTACAGGCCTCATGTTGAGCTGAACAGGAAGATTTTGCAATTGGTAAATGTAGGCAATCTGGTACCAAATTTGTTTTAATGTATCTTGGACTCATTTCTTTTTTAGTAATGAAATACTTAAATAGATTTTCAAATGATGTATTTTCCAGTTCCATAATTTGTAATTTTAATGATAAATGAGATTACATTTTTATATCATATTTTACAACAGTAATAGAAAGCACTATAATTTTTATTTCCTTGGGATTCTCTTTAAATTTAAAATATACCTCTTTTTCAAGNAATTTTACATAAAACAGAGACAAGTTATGATATGTACAGTGGAACATTAACACAGAAATTACACAATTATCTCAGATGAATCTCTGAGATAAAACATAGAAAAAAACCCACAATTTTGTGCACATTGTCTTATTCCATTCATATGAAGTTAAGAAAACAGGCAAAACTACTTGAAAATTACAGCGTTACTGTCAGAGGAAAGGTCTGACTGGGCACGGACATGAGGGCCAGCCAAGCCAGCCCGGGTGACGGCTGCACAGGTGCACCATGGGAAGTTCACCCAACCGTGCGCCTGAGGACTGGGCCGTTTATGGTAAGATGCACGCAGTCT
Source organism: Redunca redunca (assembly GCA_006410935.1). NCBI lineage: Eukaryota > Metazoa > Chordata > Mammalia > Artiodactyla > Bovidae > Redunca > Redunca redunca. The sequence goes on from SJYQ01104570.1 coordinate 93,536, forward strand.
CTGTCAGTAAAAACACATGTCAAACAGTACTTTTAAAAATTAATGATTCATGGGAAAAGTACACAATTACAGGATTATGAAACAAATTCAAATCACTGTAAATATGAAGAGGGGCCCAACTTAATTAGTTACAATAATATAAATCTAAAGGAACCCAAAGGCTGCCCCTTCATAAAGGGTTACAGGCCTTTTCCTTTGACTGTAGGGGAAGACCTTGAATGTAACAGCTGTCGCTCCTACACTTAGACTACACAACAGCAGAAGTAAAAATTTTACATATTTAATTAAGATTGCCTTTAAAAAAATCAAAACAGAGACTTTCCTGTTCAGTCTGAAGAAGAAACGAATCCTGTTGTGTGAGAGCCACATGGCTAAGACCTGCCTGAGGGTGACTTATAGGATCTGAGAGCAAATCCACTGACTGCTGGCCAACCACGGTAGAGCCCAGTTCTATCAGGACAAGGACCCGAATTCTACCCACACGATGAAAAAATCTGGGAGAGGATCCAGATAAGGAGGGTTCTAGATAAGAATGCAGAGAAGATGGCACCTCTGTTTCAGCCTTGGGAGACTCCAGATTTCTGACCTCAGAGACTGGGAGGTAAGTGAATATTCTGCACACAAATATGATGTAAAACCAGCAACTGTAAGAAGAGACTACAAACGTAGGATATTGGAAATGCATTTGAAACTAAAAGATCAGTAACTTAAAGCAATCTTGTGTGTATGTGTGTATATATATATATGTGTGTGTGTGTGTGTGTGTGTGTGTATGTATATATAGCCTGCTATATCAAAACCTTATGGCAACTGCAAACTGAAAATCTCCAATATACATGCACACACACACACACCCAAAGCAATCCCAACACAACACTAAAATTAGGCATCAGATCACAAGAGAACAAAAGAGAAAGGGAAGAAAAAAGACCTAAAAAACAAACCCCAAACAATTAACAAAATGTCGATAAGAACATACATATTGATAATTATCTTAAATGTAATGGATTAAATACTACGACCAAAGGACATAGACTGACTGAATGGATACAAAATCAAGACCCATATATATGCTGTCTATAAGAAACCCAGTTCAGATCTAGGGACACATACAGACTCAAAGGGAGGAAATGGATATCAAAAGAAAGGTGTAGTAGCAATCCTCGTTATCAGACAAAGCAGACTAAAATACTGTTACAAGAGCCAAAGAAAGACAGTACATAATGATCAATGAATCAATCGGGGAAGTTATAACAATTGTAAATACGTATGTACCCAACACAGGACATCTCAATATATAAGACATATACTAACAGGTATAAAGGGAGAAAGAGACAATAACACAGTAATAGTGGAGGACTTTAACACCCCACTTGAATCAATGGACAGATCACTCAGACAGAAAATCAATAAGGAAACACAGGCCTTAAATGACACATTAGACCAGATGACTTAATTAATACTTATAGAACATCCATCCAAAAGCAGCAGAATACACATTCTTCTCAAGTGCACATGGAACATTCTCCAGGATTGACCACATGCTGGGTGACAAACTGAGCCTTGGTAAATTGAAGAAAACTGATCTTTTTTGTAGAGTTCTTCTGTGTATTCTTGCTACCTCTTCTTAATATCGTCTGCTTCTGTTAGATCCATACCATTTCTGTCCTTTACCGAGACCATCTTTGCATGAAATGTTCCCTTGGTATCTCTAATTTTCTTATAGAGATCTCTAGTCTCTCCCATTCTGTTGTTTTCCTCTATTTCTTTGCATTGATCACTAAGGAACGCTTTCTTATCTCTTCTTGCTATTCTTTGGAACTCTGCATTCAGATGCTTATATCTTCTTTCCTTTTCTCCTTTGCTTTTCGCTTCTCTTCTTTTCACAGCTATTTGTAAGGCCTCTCCAGACAGCCATTTTGCTTTTTTGCATTTCTTTTCCATGGGGATGGTCTTGATCCCTGTCTCCTGTACAGTGTCACGAACCTCCATCCATAGTTCATCAGGCACTCTATCTATCAGATCTAGTCCCTTAAATCTATTTCTCACTTCCACTGTATAATCATAAGGAATTTGATTTAGGTCATACCTGAATGGTCTAGTGATCTTCCCTACTTTCTTCAATTTAAGTCTGAATTTGGCAATAAGGAGTTCATGATCTGAGCCACAGTCAGCTCCTGGTCTTGTTTTTGTTGACTGTATAGAGCTTCTCCATCTTTGGCTGCAAAGAATATAATCAATCTGATTTCGGTGTTGACCATCTGGTGATGTCCATGTGTAGAGTCTTCTCTTGTGTTGCTGGAAAAGGGTGTTTGTTATGACCAGTGCATTCCCTTGGCAAAACTCTATTAGCCTTTGCCCTGCTTCATTCCATATTCCAAGGCCAAAATTGCCTGTTACCCCAGGTGTTTCTTGACTTCCTACTTTTGCATTCCAGTCCCCTATAATGAAAAGGACATCTTTTTTGGGTGTTAGTTCTAAAAGGTCTTGTAGGTTTTCATAGAACCATTCATCTTCAGCTTCTTCAGTGTTACTGGTTGGGGCATAAACTTGGATTACTGTGATATTGAATGGTTTGCCTTGGAAATGAACAGAGATCATTCTGTCATTTTTGAGATTGCATCCAAGTACTGCATTTTGGACTCTTTTGTTGACCAAGAGGGAACTTACCTCAATATAATAAAGGCCATATATGACAAACTCACAGCAAACATTATTCTCAATGGTGAAAAACTGAATTTCTTCTAAGATTAGGAACAAGACAAGGATGTCCACTCTCACCTCTATTATTCAATACAGTTTTGGAAGTCCTTGCCATAGCAATCAGAGAACAAAAAGAAAAAAAAGGAATTCAAATTCCAATGCAAATTGGAAAAGAAGTAAAACTCTCACTGTCTCCAAATGACATA
>SJYQ01104570.1:96565-108518 GCA_006410935.1 Redunca redunca
AGCAATCCCTACTACCATTATCTCAAAAAGAATTAAGTATCTATGAATAAACTTACCTAAGGAGGCAAAAAACTTGTACTCAGAAAACTATAACTGATGAGAGAAATTAAAGATAACACAAACAAATGGAAAGATATATGATGTTCTGGGATTGGAATAATGAATACTATCAAAATGACTATACTAACCAACAAAATTTACAGATTCAATACAATCCCTACCAAACTACCGATGGCATTTTTCATAGAGCTAGAACAAAAAATCCTAAAAATCTGTATGGAGACATAAAAGATGCTGAACAGCCAAAGCAATCTTGAAAAAGAAAAACAGAGCTGAAGGAACTGGGCTCCCTGACTTCAAACTATACTATAAAGCTGCATTCATCAACACAGTATGGTCCAGGCACAAAGACAGAAATACAGATCAATGGAATAGGTCAGCAAACCGTGAAATAAACCCACATACCTATAGTCACATATCTATGACCAAGAAGGCAAGACTACAATGGAGGAAAGACAATATCTTCAATAAATCACACTGGGAAAACATGTAAAAAATGAAAGTAGAACATTCTTTAACACCATACACAAAAATAAACTCAAAATGGATTAAAGACCTAAATATAAGAGTGGATACTATAAAACTCTTAGAGGAAACACAGGCAGAACACACTTTGACACAAATTGCAGCAATATCTTTTCCAAGGCATCTCCTTGAATAATGGAAATAAAAACAAAAATAATCAATGGGACCTAATTAATCTTAAAAGCTTTTGCACAGCAAAAAAAAAAACCCATAAGAAAAGCAAAAAAAAAAAAAAAAAAAAAAAANGAATGGGAGAAAATATTTGCAAAAGATGTGAATGACAAGGGATTAGTCCCCCAAATTTATAAGCAGCTCATGCAACTCAATATCAAAAAAAAAAAAAATCCAATCAAAAAATTGGCAGATCTAAGAAGACATTTCTCCAAAAAAAGACATACAAATGGCCAAGAGTACATGAAAAGATGCTGCTGCTGCTGCTAAGTCACTTCAGTCGTGTCTGACTCTGTGCGACCCCACGGACTGCAGCCCACCAGGCTCCCCCGTCCCTGGGATTTTCCAGGCGAGAACACTGGAGTGGGTTGCCATTTCCTTCTCCAATGCATGAAAGACGCTAAATATCATTAATTATTGGAGAAATGTAAATCAAAACTACAATGAGGTATCACCTCACACTAATCAGAATGGCCATCATCGAAAAAAATCTACAAATAATAAATACTGTGGAGCCTGTGTTGAAAAGGGAACCCTCTTACCCTGCTGATGGGAATACACACCCTCTTACCCTGCTATGGAGAACAGTACAGGGGTTCCTTTTAACACTAAAAACAGAGCTACCATACGATCCACCAATCCCACTCCTGAGCATATTTTGAACAAAACTATAGCTCAAAAAGATACACGCACCCCTGTGTTCACTGCAGCCCTATTCACAATAGCCAAGGCATGGAAACAACCTACATGTCCTCTGACAGATGAACGGGTAAAGAAGATGTGGTATTTACACACAATGGAATATTACTCAACCACTAAAAAGAATGAAATAATGCCGTTTGCATCAACATGGATGGCCCTAGAGACTATTATCCTGAGGGAAGTAAGCTTAACCTTCTTTAGACAGTCTGAAACCTGAACTTTACAGATGCCGCCGAGGAGGCTCAAGAGGAAGCGAGGCACCTGTTGCTGGAAACTGGAGGAAGATCATAGTCCGGCAGTTCCTCACATGGTTAACCAGTGACCTCACTCCTAGATGCATGCCCAGGAGAGAATGTATGGCCACAGATAACTCATACACAGATGCTCATAGCAGCGTCTTCATAATAGCCCCAAATTAGAAGCAACCCGAAAGATCATTCGCTGGTGAAAGAACAAACCAATTTCGGTGCATCTGGACCATGAACATGATCTGGCCACCAAAGGATGAAGCACTGACAGGCCAGCACATGGTTCCTGGAAAACATCAGGCCGAGTGAAAGACGCCAGACACAGACACCCACGTGCCGTGGGCTCCACTTGCACGAGCGTCCAGAGCAGACAAGCACGCAGAGACAGACGGCAGAGGACAGCTTACCTATGACGGGAGCACACGGGGCACAGGGGAGGCGGCAGGTAAACTGACGAGAGGTTTCTTCCTGTGGTAATGCAACTTGCTCCGAACTTGATGGGGGCAAGGAATACACACACTAAGAACAAACTACAAGCTGCTGAACTGTGCTCAATGGACAAATTGTGGGGCGTGTAAATTATTATCTCAATAGAGCTGTTAGAATAAGATACACCCGACATCATTAATCATTAGGGAAAAGCAAATTAAAACCACAGTGAGAGACCCCGACAAACCAATTACGATGCCTAAAATAGATAATTTTTAAACCTGACAGTCCCAAGAGCTGAAAAGAAAGCAGGGCCGATGGAAACTCATACGCTGCTTGTGAGACTGCAGTCTACCAAACATCTGTCGTCAACATCTGGAAGCGTTTAGCTCTGGTCACTTATTTGCGGGTTTATGTGCCTGGAGTCTCGGAGGAAGCCTCTGAGGCCTGTCCACCTCCGGGCCTCTTCAGCCCAACTCTGTCCTCTTTTCTGGGTCACTGCCCACAGATCGGGTAGGAACTGACTTCACGGAGGCCCAGTCACACACCCAGGTTCTGCTCCATGGCCGACACCTCTGCATGGAGAGGAAGAGATTGCACATGAGAGGAGACCTGCACATGAGACCTAGGAACACACTTCAGTCCCAAGCGGACAGAGGCTCCAGGGAACAAGACTCACATTTGGATTTTTCTGCATGTAAACCCGTCCTGGCAAAGTCCCTGCACGCAAGGTGCACATCGAGAATGACGCTGGATTGGCTTGTTCGTGAGGCAGGAAAACAAAACGGACTGATTCTGTTACCCTCGTTTTCTATACTGAGACATTGCTTCTATGATAAATTAAGTTCTGGAGAAATGTAAAGCTGTCCCACAAACACACAGATGTTTGATTCAAGTCAAAGAAAAACACTAAGCTTTCTGCCTCTATCCAATTACACCCCTCACTGTGCTTAATCTCTTCCTCTCCAAGATTTTTAAAATTTATTCATTTTAATGGGAGGACAATTACTTTAACAATATTGTGATGGGTTTTGCCGTATATCAATACGAATCAGCCACAGGCATACACGTGAACCATCTCTCCTGAACCCCCCTCCCACCTCCCTCCCCAGCTCATCCGTCCAGGCTATCACAGACACTGGCTTCTGGTGCCCCGCATCATACCTCAAGCTTGCATTGACTATTGATTTTACATATGGTAACACATGTGTTCCAATGCTATTCTTTCAAATCACCCCGCCCTCTCCTTCTCCCACTGAGCCCAAAAGTCTGTTCTTTACGTCTGCATCTCCATTGCTGCCCTGAACATAGGACTGTCGGTACCAGATACCATATATACGCGTTAATATACAGTATTGGTCTTTCTCTTCCTGACTTACTTCGTTAAAACAAGGTGGTGGTAAGGGTGGGGGCCTCACCTCACGCCCCCCACCCCCACCCAGTGGAAATGCAAAGAAGTCCCCTGACTTACAGTGACCAAGACCACCCTGACTTACGGTGACCAGGACCAGGCTCTGGAGGTGCCGACTCCAAGCTCAGGGCAGCATCAGATTGCTTCTTGGAATCTTGCAAAAGATGCAGAAATACCTTTTTGAAAATGGAAAAGAGCTTCATGTTATTTTATGTTCCCTTCCACATTGTATCTCTTCTGCCTCAATTACCCAACTGGGTCATTATGACAATATTCACCAAACAGCCACCATATTTCACTTAGTCGTTCAGTTAAGGGACAGAACTCTAAGGCCACCTGGTCCTGCCCACAGGACACAAAAGTGAGTAAAGCCAGTCTGAACCTCAGGGCACCTCAGGGCACACCAGTGGGCAGGGTGTGGTGGAGCCAATCACACAGAGCATCCAGTTCAACTGTGGTTTGTGAAACGCTGTCCAGCATCTGAGAAACTCAGGAAGAATCAGGCCACAAACTCGTGAGCCACACCGCAGATTCAGAGTGGATAGGCCCACGTGTGACAATCTCCACCACAGAGTCTTCTCCACAGGCTCTGGGACCTCTTAATAACTAAACAGGTTTGTCCTATAAACTGGCCTGAAGTTAGTAATTGGTTAGTGCTGGACGCCGACACCCTGCCTCACTGTTCAAACCAAAGGGCTGTGGCTGTCATCAAAGTCCACGAACAATAAATGCTGCAGAGGGTATGGAGAAGAGCGAACCCTCCTACACTGCTGACGGGAATGTAGAGCATTCCCTATGAAGAACAGTATGGAGGTTCCTTACAAAACTAGAAACAGAGCTACTACATGACCCAGTAATCCCACTCCTAGGCACGTAGCTGGAGAAAACCATAATTTGAAAAGACACACGTTCACTGCAACACTTTACAATAGCCAGGTCACAGAAGCAACCTAAATGTCCACCAGCAGAGGAATGGATAAGGACAACGTGGTGCATATATACAATGGAATATTACTCAGCCATAATAAATAATGAAATAATGCCATTTGCAGCAACATGGATGGACACAGAGATGATCATATTAAGTGAAGAAAGGCAGAAAAACAGAAAAACATCATAAACATTGCTCCTACGTTCTATTTAAAATAGGAGACAGATGACCTTATTTACAAAAGAGAAACAGACTCACAGACATAGGAAACAGAGCTACAGTTACCAAATGGGGAAGGAGGGAGGGATAAACTAGGAGTCTGGAATGAACTTATATACACACTTCTATAAAAGAACTAGATAACCATCAAAGACCTATGGTATAGCACAGGGAACTATACTGAATATCTTGTAATAGCCTATAAGGGAAAAGGATCTGAAAAATAATATATGCATAGTCATATAAACATACATACATCTGTATATATATGGGCTTCCCTGTAGCTCAGCTGGTAAAGAATCTGCCTGCAATGTAGGAGACCCTGGCTTGATTCATAGGTCAGGAAGATCCCCTGGAGAAGGAATAGATGACCCACTCCAATATTCATGGGTTTCCCTGGTGGCTCAGACAGTAAAGAATCTGCCTGCAGTGCAGGAGTCTTAAAGATCCCCTGGAGGAGGGCATGGCAACCCACTCCAGTATTTTTGCCTGGAGAATCCCTATGGACAGAAGAGCATGGTGGGCTGCAGTCCGTGGGGTTGCAAAGAGTCAGACATGACTAAGCAACTAAGCACAGCACAGCACATATGTATATATAAATATATATATACATATATATGTATATGTGTGCATACACACACACACACACAGAGCTTCCCTGGTGGCTCAAACAATAAAGAATCTGCCTGCAATGCAAGAGACCTGGGTTCAATCCCTGGATTGGGAAGATCCCCTGGAGAAGGGAATGACTACCCACTCCAGTATTCTTGCCCAGAGACTCCCTTGGACAAGGGAACCTGGTGGGTTACAGTCCATAGGATCACAAAGAGCAGGACACAACTGGGTGACTAGCACTACTATGCACGCACATAACCGAATCACTTTGCTGTGCACCTCACACTACCACAAAACAATATCAACCATGTTTCCATAAAAATTTTTTTTTAATCCAAGGACTAGGCCCAAAATCAGTACAAGCGAGGTGCAAAAGCATGTGCCTGGAGACAGGCAGATGCGAGGACAGGAGTCTGTGGGTGACAACTGGGGGACAGGGGACAGGCCGCGTGCAGAGGAGGGAGGGTGTCCCTGACGACAACCCTCGCAGGATGTGAGGAGAGGCAATCTGGAGAGGGCATAGGCGCTGGGCTCTCAGGAAGGGGCTCCACGCCCAGCAAAGGTCTGGTCAGCCTTGTGCCACAGACAGAGGACTCACACATCCCGAGACCAGAGTGACAGAGACTCAGTGCATAACGGCCACAGACCGGGGAGCAGGCAGTGGGTTTCCCCACTCATCACTCAGCCACGGTCCACTCAGCCTCTCCTGGGGACCATCACTGAGCCAGGCACTGCCCAGTGCTGCCTTCCCCCTGGCAGCACACACACGCCCCCTCGCCCCTGCCCGCTGCTGCAAAGCCCTGGGGTCCTGACCTCAGGCGCTGCAGCCTCCCCACCAGGTGGGTTCCCGCTCTGACTCCAAGTCACCCCCTCCCTGGACTCTGGACTCTGCAAACAGCATTTCCATCCTGACTGAGTTCATTTCGGGGAACGAGCACAGAGATATTGACCGACTCTAGGCACTCCTAGGAGCCCATGGCCCCTAGGAGAAGATGGGGAGAGGGCACCAGGGGAGAAGCAGCTGGCAAGGGGGGAGAGACCCGTGTTCTCAGTGCATATGATGAATTAGTTTGGGCAGACTCCTGCTGAGAGGAGTCTGAGTGTTCCGAATTAGTGATGAGCCATGAAGTGCCATTACTTTTGATCTGATGAGGTTGCTTTTATTGGTAAGATAACATCTTTCTGATTCTCAGTAAGACCCCAAGGAAAAGCTGCAGACCTCACAATTACTACAAGTGAAAACAATAGCTTAATAATAAGAGAATAGCAACGCTGTACCATGTGTCACCTTCACTGCCTCATCTAATAAACGGTATTAATAATAAGATACAAAAAATACAATTGTTGCAAAGAGTGAATGTGTTTGCATGTAAAGCTGGGAAGACAATGCCAGCCAAATGGGAAGCTCATGATATCTGATCCCAAGAGTGATGGGAGGAGGAATAATGACAGCTGGATGCCTGCAATGAGTCACATCATTTAATTATTAAGTTGACCCAATGAGATCAGCATGGTCATCCCAAGAAGCGAGCGCCGAGGCCCAGTGAAACCAGCATTCACCTGGTGCGTTTACCAAGAATGAAATTAGAAACAGTAGAAATAGTGCAACTCAAAATTCATTCACTGAGCAAAGACTTCCTTTGTACCTCATTTTAATGGGAATTTTTGTTGGCTTTTAAAATGTAATTGTGAATTATATAAAACATACCTTGAAAACAAAGGAGGGAGTCTTGATAATCATCTTCATCTGCTCTTCTAACAGTTTCCCTCTCTTTCTCCTTTCCTACAAGGCTGTGTGTGTGTGTGCACGCGCGCATGTGTACCTGTGTACCTGGGAGGAGGAAACAAAATAAAGGCAGAGGCCCTGCTCTCAGAAGCTCGCAGACCACCCTACAGATCCATACAACACAGAACTCGCATCATATGGATTAGTCTCAGCAGCCTGGGGCAATAATGTACAGCAGGGTGACTACAAGTAACAATATTGTATTGTATATTTGAAAGTAGCTGAGAAAATAATTTTTTTAATTTCTCATAACAAAAAAATTCAATTATGTAAGGTGATAGATATAACTAAATTTATAATGGTGATCATTTCCCAATATATACATAAATCATAATGTTGTGCTCTTTAAACTGATACAATGCTGTATGTCGATAAAACTGAGAAGAAATAAATGACCAAATTAAACATCAGGGACACTAAACACTGTGAAAACAATTGACAATTTAACAAAACGATGGATTTCAGTACAAAGCCTATGGCACCTCTAAAGGAACAGAAGGCCAGGTGTTGGGGAGTCTTCATTCGGGGATTTGTGTTTTTGTAATTGAGAAGAGCTGCAGGGTCTAACCTCCATAATGGTCCCAGATCACCTCAATGTCAACTGGGCCATCAATCCTCAGACCGTAGGGCTGAGCCTGCGCCCTCATCAAGCACAGTTAGACCCCAAGCTTGACCTGCACTGAAAGTGCCAGCTTGATGGACTGCATCCTGGAGACAGCCAGTGCAAGACACCTTCTGCCTGGATGCTGCAGAAATTCACGAAACTGACCAACCTCTGTAAGACAACGGCAGCATCACTGCAGGAAGAACATGAGCAGAGGAAGAATTCCCAAACTTTGGCCCATGTAACATAAGCTGCATCTTTCAGCTTCCCCAGAGAGATTTTTTTTTTAAGACAATGGAAGATAAAATCATGGAGATGGTTTAAATGATAAAGAATAAGACAGTCACTGGCCAGTCCTCTCCAGGCATGGGATTCTGGGCAGGGCTCTCCGCTGCCAGGTCACACCGTGCACACAGAAGGACTTCCATAATTTCAAAGAACTTGAATGAGTTCACAATTGCTGATATAACAAATTGTCACAAACATGGGGCTTATGACAACGCACATCTACCACCTTATAATCCTGAAGGTCAGAAATCTAAAATGGACCCAAGGACTAAGATCAGGACATTGCAGGGCTGGGTTCCCTCTGCAGGTGCTGAGGAAGGAAGCCCTCTGCTGCCTTTTTCAGCTCCTAGTGGCCTGTTTCTTTGGCTCAAAGCCCGTTCCTCTGTCTTCAAAGCTCATCGCTGCGATCTCCGCTTCCACAAAGGCATCACCTGCTCCAGGGTTCCAGGGATACGCTGGCTCTGGAGGTTCCAAGTGGCTCTTAGTATATATCGAGAGATGGAGTGAGTGCAGAGCCTGACACTCCACCAGGAAGGGATCAGAGGGAGCAGCCCCCTCCTGACCATGACTGCATCCAGCAGCCAGGCTCCTGGGAAAACAATGACTCTAGCTCCTGGGAATTATAATAGGATCTGGAGCTCAAAGATGGGGGGACGGGTTAGAAGACACAGGTCAGCCCCGTGGGGTCTACTGGCTAAATCTGAGGTGAATTCCAAGTAACTAATTATCACAATGAATTGTAGCTCACTGAACAAAATAGGAAGCCATGTGTCACTATGGACATCAACAGACAGGCTGAAGATACAGTGCTTCCCTATGTTAATGTCAATTTAATAATGCAGACTCCACACTGGGGTTAGGAAATTGTCCCCTTGGGAGATGTCTCAGCCACCAGGAACATGGAAAAGGGCTAAAACCAGTGGGGAAAGTGGAGTTAAGAAAGAATGGGAATTTGAAGAATCTCAAAGCACATCCTCAAAAAATAAGCAATAATGGTGGGAAACGGAATCAGCTTCCAGGGGAAATGCCTGGCAGACACCGCTTGACCTGGACGATCAAAGTTCTGGTCACAGTGGGATGGAAGGACCTCCAGCACCAGGCAGTGGGGAGCAAAGAGACAAGGCGGCCCTCCTGTGACTCTCCAGCCAGAATGTGAACAGGAGGAACCCACAGCACCGCAAAGTGAGGGCTCGGTCATCTGCAGGAACATCCAGATCGCTAAGCCAAGGAAACAGGGATTCTTCCTGCTTGAAGGCTGCTCCGGAGATGGGCAGTGAGCTGAGCAAGACTCATGCGGATGGATCAGATCCTTTTGCTCTTAAGGGCAAGGGCGGGATGACTGAAACATGATGGGCGAAGCCTGCCTGGGGGTTCTTTGTTCTTGGAAGTTGTTCTCAGAGAGTAAAAGTAAACAACTAGAACGTGAACATCAGGTCCTTACTCCCACTCTGCACTTGATTTTTTCATCCTCTTAACGCTGTGTAAGATGAAGGCATCCAAGCTCAGGCACCAGAGGGAATGACACTGAGGATCCTCTTGACAGAGAGACAAAGGGAATCCTCCTAGAGGAACTTGGCAGGCTTTTTGGAAAGAAACTGCCCATCTCACATGGACAGTCTGACTTCCTAAAATACTGAAAGCTTCAGGGATGTTAAAACTGCCCTAGGACACTAATCATGGAGGGACACGCTGTTGGGAGGGAGGGGGGTGCGGCGGTATAGAGGATGTACGGGAAACCTTGGTACCTTCTGCTCCACTGCTGTGAACCTAAAACAGCTCCAAAAGTTAGTCTGTTCAACACCATGCTGCTCACATTCACCCTATGTGCATTGTGTCAGCAGATTCTGTCTTAGCCTTAGAGACGGCTGTAAACAGACTTCATCTGCAGCTTGGGGGCTCCCACTCTCCTGGCCCACAGCCCTACACACAGTAAACACTATTCCTTGCACTGGAGTTGTTGTTCAGTCACTCAGTGGTGTCTGACTCTTTGTGACCCCATGAACTGCAGCATACCAGGCTTCCCTGTCCATCACCAACCAACTCCTAGAGCTTGCTCAAACTCATGCCCATTGAGTTTGTGATGCCATCTTATCATTTCATCCTCTGTTGTTCCCTTCTCCTCCTGCCTTCAATCCTTCCCAGCATCAGGGTCTTTTCTAGTGAGTTGGCTCTTCGCATCAGGTGGCCAAGGTATTGGAGCTTTAGCTTTAGCATCAGTCCTTCCAATGAGTATTCAGGGTTGATTTCCTTTAGAATTGATCTCCTTACAGTCCAAGGGCCTCTCAAGAGTCTTCTCCAGCACCACAATTTGAAAGCATCAATAGAGGGGTGGGTACGTACTTGCCAAAATAAAGACAGTGATGACCACAGTCAAATTCCACACCCCAGTCTCACTGGCCTGGGGCCTGTTTAGGGACTGTGACTTACAAGGCCATGATCGCAGCTCAGGTGAAGCCTGAGCTCCAGCTGCAGAGCCAGGCATGCTGCTGGCAGCCCCTCCTCGCCCACTAGGAAGTCAGCAGGCAGAATGCAGACAAACAAAAGAAAACGTCCTGGGGTGCGGTTACAGCCCCGCTAACCTAACCGGTATCGATCACAGACTCAAGACAGCAAAGTCAATACTCGCCAAGTGTAAAGACACAAAATTGGTGGAGATGGGTATTTTACAGACAATACCAAACAAAAGAATTTTTTTTAAGGTGCTTAATCTTTTTTCAATTTAAGAAAGCTTTCTCAAATAGATACATATATACTATAAAATTATATTTCATCAAATCTCCTATCTGAGATATATAGAATGTTGGCTGCCCCCTAACAACAGATATCTTCTTTTTTAGTATCTGTGTGTGTGTGAGAGAGAGAAGAGAGATGAGACTGTATCAATCAATATTTATTTAGTACCTATTACACACAAAGCGTGTACTAAACGTAGCAGGTGGAAATTACTGCAAGAAACTGGAGGAGCAGATGAGACTTTCAAAGTAATTGAGTAACTGGTTCTGTGACTCCTCACTGGGCTTGTTTGGGGATGATTAACAGGATGTGATCCACACAGTCAAAGGCTTTGGCATAGTCAATAAAGCAGAAATAGATGTTTTTCTGGAACTCTCTTGCTTTTTTGATGATCCAGCAGATGTTGCCAATTTGATCTCTGGTTCCTCTGCCTTTTCTAAAACCAGCTTGAACATCTGGAAGTTCATGAGAAACTTATATGTAGGTCAGGAAGCAACAGTTAGAACTGGACATGGAACAACAGACTGGTTCCAAATAGGAAAAGGAGTAATTCAAGGCTGTATGCTGTCACCCTGCTTATTTAACTTATATGCAGAGTACATCATGAGAAATGCTGGGCTGGATGAAGCACAAGCTGGAATCAAGATTGTGGGAGAAATATCAATCACCTCAGATATGCAGATGATACCATCTTTATGGCAGAAAGTGAAGAGGAACTAAAAAGCCTCTTGATGAAAGTGAAAGAGGAGAGTGAAAAAGCTGGCTTAAAGCTCAACATTCAAAAAATGAAGATCATGGCATCTGGTCCCATCACTTCATGGGAAATAGATGGGGAAACAGTGGAGACAGTGGCTGACTTTGTTTTTTTGGGCTCCAAAATCACTGCAGATGGTGACTGCAGCCATAAAATTAAAAGACGCTTACTCCTTGGAAGGAAAGTAATGACCAACCTAGACAGCATATTCAAAAGCAGAGACATTTGCCGACTAAGGTCCGTCTAGTCAAGGCTATGGTTTTTCCTGTGGTCATGTGTGGATGTGAGAGCTGGACTGTGAAGAAGGCTGAGTGCCGAAGAATTGATGCTTTTGAACTGTGATGTTGGAAAAGACTCTTGAGAGTCCCTTGGACTGCAAGGAGATCCAACCAGCCCATTCTAAAGGAGATCAGCCCTGGGATTTCTTTGGAAGGCATGATGCTAAAGCTGAAGCTCCAGTACTTTGGCCACCTCATG
>SJYQ01104570.1:108525-134027 GCA_006410935.1 Redunca redunca
GCATCACTGACTCAATGGACGTGAGTCTGAGTGAACTCCGGGAGTTGGTGATGGACAGGGAGGCCTGGCGTGCTGCAATTCATGGGGTTGCAAAGAGTCGGACACGACTGAGCGACTGAACTGAACTGAACTGAACAGGATGTGAGGTGGGGGGTGGGGGACCCTGGAAGAGAAACAGCAGTTTACAGGGAGGCAAGGTGTGTGGCAGAATGACTCCTTCTAGAAGCAGTGAGAACGGAGCCCTCTGTGTGTCCAGTGCGGTGGAGGTCCCATGATCCTCTGCAGTTGCCACAATGCTTAAGAGTGCATTTTACTGCATGCAATTTAAATAATACTTTTTTACAAAAAGAGTAAAGAGACGGAAGATTCTAAAATGCCCGAAGGGAACCATATTCAATATCTTGTGATAAACTATAATAGAAAATAATCTGATATATATATATATATATATATATATAACTGAATGACTTTTGCTGTACACCAGAAACTTAACTAACACAACATTTTACATCAACCAAAGCTCAACAAAATCAAAGAAGTGTTCAAAAAAGAACATGGATGGGTAAAGTAAAAATATTTTGGAGAAGAAGGGCAGATACTAAACAGAAAGGAATATTTAAGGAATACAGCATAAAAACCATTGTTAGAAGTCATGCTACGATGGAACACTGATCATGACATTAAAAATATAAAGAAGCCTTTAATTTCAGAGTAAATCACTGCACGGGTACCCTGGAAACAAGCAGCAGGAAAAGTAATACTGGTAAGTCTTCACCTTTGTGCGTTTCCTTGCTATTTGTAACCTGTATTCAGTATTATTATATTACTCGATCCAGATGAAAACTGCATGTGAAAGTTAGGGAAGATTTGTCTCTTTTAGGAATGAGAAACATGGAGTTCCAGCCTAGGATGCAGGACAGGCTTCCCCGACAGCAGGTACAACGCAAGACTCACTCATCCCCCGGACCTCACACTCCCTCCTCCCCAGTGGGACAGGGGACAACTCAGGGACTAGGGCAAGGGGTTACCAGGGGAAAAAACGCTGGGCTTACAAACAGGTACATGATTACAGGTCTGAAGCTTCATATCTTTGTCCCAGAAATCACACTTCTGACTCTAAGGCGAGGACAGCAAAACGCCCCCCACACCCTGTTCACCGAGCTCTGCACCATCTTCCTGACAGTATGGAAACACTGCACATGATTTAAGTGCCCTACAAGGCAGAGGTGAGAAACTGCAGGAGGGAACTGCTTTATGTTGAAATTATGTAGCCATAAAGATAATGGTTATGGGGAAATGGATACTGTTTGAGATAAATAGCGTTAACTGGGTAACTCCTGATTCTTTTATACACACACACACATATATATATGCAATGAGATTTCAAACCTAATTTAGAATTCTGGGAAGGGAATTCCCTCAGCATCCAGTGGCTGGGAGTCTGAACTTCCACTGAAGGGAGCACAGGTTCAGTCCCCGCTGGGGAATTAAGGTCCCACATGCCCTTTGGCCAAAAATAAATTAATAAATGCAAATTATATAACGGAAAATAGAAATAAATTAGATTCTGGGCAGGTTCCTAACAAGCTGAAGGTCTCCACAGAGGAGAGAGGAACGAGATGGGGGTGAGCTGGATGTGGTCAGAAATCAGGGAGAAGCCATAAGAGGGGGACCCAGGGGAGGCTGAGCGAGGAGGCTGGCAGGTGAAAGAGCCCAGCAGAAGGGACACTCCCACGCAATGGGGTGGAGGCCCCAGGGACACCCCATTCAGGGAGAGGGGCCGCAGGCTGCAGTCTGTTGCCACCAGCCACATGGCCAGCCCGAGGGACCCCCAGACCTCCCACGCAAGCCCCAGTCACACTGAACCACACAAGGCCTACGCTGGGGTCCCCTCCATCAGCCCAGCTCCCTGCTCCTCAGGGCACCAAATTTTCAGTGGAGGCACGGAGCGCAGGGGGCAGACGTGCCAACAGCCTGAAGGCAGGACCACAACCCGTGGGCTCTACGTCCAGGGCCTGGGCTGGGCCTCCCTGAATTCTGCCAAAACCTCAAGGGCCATCCCACGAGGCATCCGGACCAGGGCTCCCTGAGGCAGGTCATCATCGCCCAGGCATGAGGGGAGCACACAGACACCTCCGTGTCTACCCCAAGATGAACCCTGTCAGCGGATAAGAATCCGAGCACTTAAGGCATTGCCACACATGTCATAGGTCAGCCATGTAGCCACGGTCCACAGGGTGACCGAGGTCACCTCACTGTTTCCTCTGCTCCAGCAGGCCACAGATTGCTGTTGCACTTCAAGTCAATTTTCCATCAATTTGTCTAGCTTTTACCAAAATAAGGGGCCTCCCAGGTAGTACTAGTGGTAAAGAACCGCCTGCCAATGCAGGTAGACGTTAAGAGACCCAGGTTCGATCCCTGGGTTGGGAAGATGCCCTGGAGGAGGACATGGCAACCCATTCCAGTGTTCGTGCCTGGAAAATCCCACGCACAGAGGAGCCTGGCAGGCTACAGTCCCTGTGGTCGCAAAGAGTCGGACACATCTGAAGCAACTCAGCATGCAATACGAATAATGCTTATGAAGGAGACAACTGGCTTTAAAAGACCTGGCAGATGATATAAGTGAAACGAACAAACAGGTAAGCGGCAGGGCTGTCATCTCTCCTCCAGAAGCTTCCTTGCTGTAATATCAGGGCAGGGCTGGAGCATGCAGCCACAACCATCATTTGAAAGAAAAGAAGTAAACGATCAGGGAAAAAGAGAGAGGAGAGAGGGAAGGAAGGGAAGGAGGAAGGGAGGGAAGGAAGGAGAGAGGGGGAAGGGAGGGAGTTACTAAGAATACTGAAGGACCTGATTTACATAAAGCATAGTTCTCAATAAGCCTCTCCTTGGATGTTCATGCTGCCTCGAAACAGTACTGACTGGTTCCATGAAGCATGCTGATTAACGAAACATTTAAAAGCTAAGCATCTGCCCAGAACTTAAAGACCCTCCTCACCACGTTCCCTGCAATGCTTAAAGCCATAAAATAGGCCGATCCCTCCCCAACACCTCCCTCCACCTCACAACAAGCATCACAGGATTCCTGAGGTTCCCTGCTTCCCCAGCAGCAGAGTAAGATGCCATTTACACAAAGGAACACTTGCTCTAGCTATGGGTTTAGCCTTAAATAAGTGAGCACACACGTGAGAAGGGTGAACACTCATTGTTACTGGTAAATGTGTTTGGTCCAAAAGGCTGAGCCATGCCCCCTCAGGCCTGGTGGCCCTAGCTGAGTTCAGCGAGCACAGGACACGTGTCCATCTGTCCACACCAGGCAACATACACTAGGAAACACCCAGTGACAAAGATGACTCCAGAGAGACAATGCATAACACGTCTGCATGATTGGCAATCCCCTCTTCTTACAAGTTGAAAGAAACTCACCTTTTCCAAGTGACCTAGGCTGGCGAAACAACGCCCAAAGGCACCTCCTCTCCATCTGCAGAGAAGCTGTGATTCACACCACACAGAGGCTCCTAACCATACAGATCACGAGCTTCCTAGTGACTAGTGACTAGACTCCTGGATGACTCAGACTGGTCACCCAGACTTCAGAGAACAGTGGCCAGCGGTGTGTGGCATAACCACAGTCCAGACCAACCGGGGCTCCAAGCAGATGCCCGGGCCATCCACCTAGGTCAAAGGAGAACCCCAACTCCCCCTGACTCAGGCATTGTGGGAGGGGATCTGGGAAATGCCCCCATCTGCTACATCCACACAGGCAGGACAGGCAACAGCCAAAAGCCCTGGGCAAGAGGTGCCTTTTCCTAGAGCATACACTCAATTTAATTCCACTGTTACCCCAAAGCGCCAGCAACAGTCTCACACCCCAAGGCAAGAAGGACCTTTACTACTTTGCCTGGTTCATTCCAGGCATTTAACTATTATGGGTAATTCCTGGAATAATTATTCCATTTTAAAGAGAACAAAACTGAGGCTCAGGAGTTGAATGACTCATCCGAGGCCGCAGGTACTGGAGGGAGGAAGGTGTGGGCTGAGACCCACCGCCTCCACAGTGACAGGCTCTCCCCACAAGCCGGACACACCACCACTCAGCAAACACTCATCAGGATGTGAGGGCAAGCTGGCTGTGACATCTGACACCCTACTGATCGCCAGGGTGACTCGGCTGACCTGGCTGCTTAGAGGGCTATGCCCTTCCTCCCTCACCACTCTGTGGGTGTCCCTCCCGAAGCTGCGAGCTCAGTTGAGGAGGACGACCATCCCTGATAGAGGAGGACCGGGCTTCAGTCAAGGGTGTACAAGCAGCTGTGCTCCCCTACTAGAACCTCCAAGCAAGCTCTCAAGGGGACACTGATCAGCAGCCACGGGGCCAAGCGTGCACCAGCGCAGCGGGGTGCAGCTGGGCACAGAAGACCCTCAGCATCCCAGGCGCAAGATGGCAAGTCAGAGGGGGTCGTGGAGAGGACCATAGTGGGGCAGGCAGAGGAGGCAGGCAGAGCTGCCGGGACTGCAGGATCAGAGCTGCCTTTCAATGGGGAAAGCATCCATGTCTCAGCTGGAAGGACAACAGAGAGAAAGCCGGCCCTGACAGAGGGTTCAGGACTCCAGGCTCTGGCTGAGGAAGCAGCTCATATCCATCCTTCCTGCTTGTGAATCAGGCTGTCCCATTGTCCTCCTATACGCCTCAACTGTTCTTTTCACAAGAACAAGAGGACAGCTGACGGTCCATGGAAGCCAGAGCATCATCCCGAAGGTGACCCATTCAACTTGACCCGCTCTCAGAAAACCTAGGTCCAAGAGCAGTACTATCATTTATAAGCCCTGCAATTCAAGGTAAAATTAGCCTATTGGAGCCTCAACCTTAAAACAGGAATAATAAGTTACAGAGTTAGGAATGGTAAATCAAATACCGTCTATGCATAAAAGCTGTTTGTAGCTTTTATGCAAAAAGCTTTTATGCAAATCTTGTACTGCTTTCCAGTCTTTTATGACCACTTATTTGACAGAAAAGTCGCAGTGGCTGCTGTCACCTGGAGTCACACTGATTTACCCACAAATGGCTGCCTTACCTACTGCATCACTAACCCACCCAGGGATGTGCCTTCAGCCCCCAAATCCCTTCCACAGCCCAACCAGAAGTTCAGCCTTTGACATTCTAGGAGCCACTGAAAGTCCCAGGTGTTACTCTATTACTATTCTCAGGTAATACAGAGAAGGTGGCCCAAGGTTCTTTCCAGACATTTTTAATCTTCAGCACTTGACTTTTATTTGAAATCTGCAGTGCCTTGTAAAACTCAGATCTGGCTCACAATCAACCTCAAGGCCCCCACACATGGCTGGCCATTGGATTGTGTACACAAAATAGCAGCTTCCTCCTGGAGGAAAAGCCTGCCTCTGGCTCCTTGGAGCATCCATGAAGAAACCACAGCCATACTCCGAGGGGCGGGCGCCGGCACGATTTCCCTTGGGGAAGGGAAAATGGGAGGGGAGCAGAGTGGGAAGAGCATCGTTCCCATGTGTGAGCTTCTGCCCATCTTTTCCCAGGGCAGGGCTGGGACTTCTGAGCAGAACCAGGTCCAGAGAGAAAAGAGGATGCCTCCAGGTGAAGAAACAGGCCCAGCTGCTGAAACTGTCTGGAGAGCTAGAGCTTCTGGGTTAAAGAAATCAAAGTTCTCAAATATAAAAATGCTATCCCCCTTAAAGAATCACAGTCACCTATCGAGTGCATTAAATTCATATAAATGCCATGCCTGCCACCAATCAGAGCTGGGAAATTAATGAAAATGCACAGGGTCCCCAGCACATCCTTCCCTGCTGTCTCTCCCACGAACAGCGGCAAAGAACAAACCAGAAAAGCCTGCTCGAGTATCTCTCATCAGCAGGTACCTCTTCTAAGGTGGTGTCTGAGAGCCCATAGCCTGTCAGGTGCAGCTGGTGAAGGTTCTGGTCGAGGGCCTGGAAGAGCCCTCTGAAGCAGGCTCTGTCTGCACCCTCAGGGATCACGTAGCTCAGCTCGCCCTGGCTGCTGCCTCGAAGAGATGCTTGTGGGACGTAGGTCTGGATCAGAGACGTGGCACAAGCTGTGTCCTTCAGGTCATCGGCCTCCGGAACAGAAGGCTACCCCCCAAGAAAACAAGGGAACAGTAAGGAAAGCAAGCCCAAACGTACTAAATTTACATTAACTGTCTTCACCTCTGCTGCTGCTGCTAAGTCTCATCAGTCATGTCCTACTCTGTGCAACCCCATAAACGGCAGCCCACCAGGCTCTGCCATCCTTGGGATTCTCCAGGCAAGAACACCCTCTACCCCTAAGCAAATTATTTTGCAATTTCAACTCCAAGCAGCAAAATCAAGAAACAGCATTTCCGGGATGCATTACACCCGTTCCTTTTTAAATTTAAATCTAGTGGGAAAGCTGGCCAGGCAAGATGTAACACTAATTGGTCCCCAGGTACATGAGACAGGCCCCCAGGAGGTCTATGCTTACAGATGCCCTTGCTGCTTACGAAGAATCCTGAAAGCCACTCCAGCCCAGCAACTGGACCACAGGTTATGGGGCTGAGCCCTCCTAAAAGGGAGTCAAGGACCCATACCCATGGAGGAAGGGCCTCCCCGTCAGGACAGCAAGACACTCCCCCTGAATAGAAAGGAAGCAAATAGGAACCTGGACTCGGGGCCACCAAGGGTCAGACCATCAAGACTTGGGGAGTAGGGGGCAATTTAGAGACCCTCAGCCCTGAATCCTAGCCCCAGAGCAACTCCGGCCTGCCCCCAGCTGACACAGGGCAATGAGGATGTCTCTCATTGAGAACTCTGACTTCACCCATCTATGGGAGAGCTTTAGCCTCTGAACCAAGCATCAGGGTCAGAGAGTTACCTGGGAACATGTCGGGCCATGGTGGTGCTCAGCCAGCCACTCAGGCCAACCCTGTTTCCCATCAGAGGCCCTGAATCCCACCTGACTCCTCCTGGCAGACAGAGAGCATCTGGGAGGCCCCACTCATTGCTGTAAACTTTATTTTAGCATCAGGGCCTCTGTGCACAAAGGTCTCCACTTAACTACCACCTCCCTTCCCAGCCTCATCCCATGCCCCCGCCCCCCGCCACCTCCCTGCCCCTGCCTCGCAGCTCCACACCCACCAGTAACCACGTTCTGTTTGTCACGTTCTCGGGCACACTGTTTCCTCCCCAAAGACTGAGACCCCCAAGGACCCTGTGCAGAAAGCACGCACCCTATTTTGTCACCTCCCCCAAGATCCACAGCCAGCAAGGCCCTGCCTGGATTTGGGGTAAAGATCTGCTGAGTGACTTGACTGCAATGTGGAAATGCTGCAACTGAGGAACAGTTTCGATTCGTCTCCTCCATTTCCCCAACCGAGGAGGGCCACATCTCCCTGTGTCCGCTTCCAGGGCCTCACCTGCCTGCTGAGCGTCAGGCGGAGCCCCTGGGCGTGGGCCTGGGTCAGGCTGGCAGGGGGCCCGGAACAGCGGAGCCGCCCCCGCTGCAGCACAGCCACGTGGTCACTCAGCGCCTCAGCCTCGTCCAGGTGGTGGGTGGTGAAGATGATCGTCCGACCTGTGACCCAGGAAAAGGGGCATCAGATCTGCTTGGCACACTGAGGGTTCATCCCCTCCCTCCAGTGGAGGAGCTGGGGCAGGGGGTTGGTGGTATCAAGAGAATCACAGCATTTTAAGTCAGTTGAGATCACCCCCTAAATCAGAGCCCAGGAAACACCTCTGGGTTAGGACGTGGCTTCTGCAAACCCACCACCATCACCAGGCGTGACACTAATGGGCAAGCCAAAGGGTCCCCGGGTCCAGTCGCCCCATCTGTGAGCCCCGAGACAGATCACTGAGTGGATGTAGAGGACAAATTCACAAAGAAACAGCTGAACGGGACATCCTTCTCTGTCCTCTGATCCTTGACTCTCCATCCTCAACCTCACTACCACCTCTGCCAGACGCTAGGAGAAGCTCTGTCCTATGGAAGCACTACTGCTGCTGCATAAGAACATCAGTAAGCACCGTGATGGACAGGGTCGACACCCTTGTCAAGTGATGTAACCACGAGTCATGGTGGGGCACCACACTTACCTCCTCCTGGGAAGAGCTCACAGCAGCCAAGGCCACAGAGAGAGCATTCTGGGCACTGGGCAGGGGGCGAGGGAGGGGTGGGCCTGAGCCAGGGCCTCCCCAGGAAGAAAGAGGGCATGTGGCCACTTTTCGCAGAAACAAATGATCAGCTTATACGTATCCTGTATGAATTCTCACATCTGGTCACATTTTCCAGCCTTTTCTGGGGGAGGAAAGGGCCCAAACTGACCTCAGGGGGCCCGAGGCCAGAGAGCCTGGAAAGCATTTTCATAAAGTTCATGTCAGTTACATGAAAGGACACTCTCAGAACTTTTACTTTCTATTGGCTTGGCCAAGAAGTTTTTTGGGGATGTGATGGAAAACTCTGAACGAATTTTTTAGCCAACTCAATACATTTTCCCACAGGCCTACATCAAGCCCAATTCTACCTATTCTGGTTTACTGAATAAGCACACTGATTGATTCTTATCTCTAAAGCAAATTTTCCAAGAGCAAAGGCTGAACACGATTTAACTCTGCATACCTGTGCACTAGGTCGCTCCAGTCATGTCTGAGTCTTTGCAGCCCTACGGACTGTACACTGCCAGGCTCCACTGTCCATGGGATTCTTCAGGCAAGAATACTAGAATGGGTTGCTAGGTCTTCCTCCAGGGGATCTTTCCAACCCGGGGATTGAACCTGCATCTCTTATGTCTCCTGCATTGGCAAGTGGGTTCTTTACCACTAGCACCACCTGGGAAGCCCAATTTTAACTCTACCTGAGTTTATATTTTTAAATAGCAGAGAAAGACAGAAAGACCAGGATTCTCAATTCATCTTTTAAAAACTACATCAAAAGGAAGCCATGATATGTAGACCCTAGAGTGACAAGGAGCAGGGGGCACGGCGGCCACTTTCCCCACGTAGTGTGTGTGTTCTCAGTCACGTCTGACCTTTACCACCCCATGGTCAGTAGCCTGCCAAGCTCTCCTGTCCATGGAATTCTCCAGGCTAGAATACTGGACTGGGTTGCCATTTCCTTCTCGTTTAATTAAAAGGTATATGCCTATTCTACTGTTCACCAGAGATGTGTCCCAAAGACCAAAGCCAAATCCCCTCACAACACAAGTTCCTTCAAGGCTAAGAAAATATGCTCAGTCCCTGATCTGGAGTTAGAGGCCAGATGATGTGTTTGCAGACAATCATATCATCTAAAAATTAAAGTCAGCTGGAAGGTAAATTCCCTGAAAATGTAGATGAAGTACACAGATGTTTAATGCTTTTCAGTGGACATTTAGGCAACTTGAGACACACCTCAACCCTCAATGGACAAGTGTCACTCTGCAAGACTCGTCTTTACTGCTTCCCCGGTTCGGGTGCTGTGTCTGAACCCCTCTCCTCAGAAAGTGATCTTTCCCACACCCACTTCTCTTGTTTAATAACACTGATGAATGGCCACTGGCCCAGCATCCACGTACCAGGAGCTCAGCTGTAAACATTCACACACTTCTCACACCACCCTACCAGCGGCATGATCGTCTCCACTTGCAAACAGGAAAACTGCTTGCCCAGAGGGGTGAGATCATTTCTCCAGGTCATATAGGACATGTGGAGCAGGAGGGGGACGAGCAGACTGATTCGCTCTGGTACCTTTTCCACCCTTATTGCTCTCACCAAGGCAGGCACGGAAGCACTGGCCACCGTGTTTCCTCAGCAGGAAACACGGGTCAGGCCCTAGGAAGAGAGAGCCCCAAACACCCGAGTTCTGCCAGGAGAACCCTCTTCTACTCAGCAGGGGTCGCTTGTTTTCATGCTGTGCTTAGATCTAGTTTACAAAGCTGCAGCCCAGCTGCCTGGAGGCTTGAGGCTGTTTCCAGAAACAGCTACATTTTGATTCTTGAAAACATATTTCCCTCCTAGGACCGCCCCCCCACCCAATCCTACTGATCCTGCAAGTCAAGTCAGCTCAGGGACTCTTCCAAGGAGCCCCTGAAAGACAACCATTGCCAAACGACCAAGAACAGTGAGAAAACATTTAACTCATAAGAAGAGAACTGAAGAAAGTTGCCTATTTCTGAGATTTTTATCGGATCTGGTTTTGTATCCAGTTACAATTACGCTCCTGACTCAAATGTTCTGTCAGCGGAGCCCTGAAGACCCCAGCTCTGATTTTTCAAGTAAACAAGAGCCATGAACTTGTGGTATGAAATTCGAGCTGCGTGCAATTCATGCGAGCAGGGAAACAAAATCTACTGATCTGTCTGCCTCTCACCCATCTTTGTCATCTGCCCCTACTCCAGGAGCAGAGAAATGATTTACATTAGTTTTATCTCAAAACTCCATCTGTCCCTTTAAATGGTGTACAAAAGTCATGAGTTTTCATTTCTGGTCTCTACTTTCCTCCCCAGAAGGCCTTAGGTAAGTGGATGGATCGGATCTTGGGGCAATGGGCAGGCAAGGTGCTCGGGCGCAATGTGGTCAGTGTCTCCTGGCCCCAGGTGATGACTCAGACCTGTCCCTGCCCTACCTGTACAGCAGAGCCTTGGACAAGGTCAGCCCACAGCCTCGAGCACCTCCTACTCCCTGGCGCCCCTCAGTCTGGCTGGCTGGCCATCCCCCAGACTCCTCCAGCTTCCAGGTCCCCCCTAGTCCCTCCAGGCAGCCTCCCTTGCAGGCTCTGCTCCCTCTCAGTCCAGAAGCTGGGAACTGTGAAAGTTCAGGACACCCACCCTGGGCATAGCCCTGGGCCAGGGTCCTGCTCAGCTTCATGAGCTCTGACATAGCTGTGCCAGGTCCGATGAACCTGTACCCTGGCACAACCTCATGCTCCTGAAATGATCGCCCAGCCCAGGCCAGTGCCCAGAGAGGAATAGAAGCCACACCTGCATTTGATTCATGTGTCCTTCTGCATCTCCTCTACGTTTCTGTAATAGAAGGACAAGATGGTCCTTTCAGGGCTTCCCCTGGACCCCAGACTAAGCTTTAAGTGACAGGGGCATCTTTCCTGCCCTAAGGAGAGAGTTTGATGACTTTTCTTGGGTCCCTTCTTGCATTTCTTAAGGAGAAAATCCTAACTTCCCTCAGGGAAGTGAAGGTTTCAGGTCAAGTCAGAAAGGCTTTGTACCCAGAAAGGCAAAAAGAAAAGCAAAACTATGTTTTACAAGAATCAGCAATAACCCTGCCACTGACCCTCCCACACCTGTCTAGAAGCACAAGATATGTTCCCCTGTTCCTGGGGTTTCTTTCCAAATTCCAGTGTTTCTATACAAAACGCCCATAGCAATGCTTCCTGGCTGTCACACAGGAGAAATCAGAAGCTGGAAACCAGTAACTGCCCGTCTAAAGTCCTAAGTTAGAAATTCACCCTAACAAAGAGGAGAAACCCGAAGCCTCCAGACCACATCTCCACTCCTCCCTTGGCTGGGTGAACCGCCTCTGAGGCTGGCTCTAAGCAAACCCCACACCCTTCTCTCTGTGTCTCAGTTTCCTCACGGAAAAAAGTAAGGAAACTTTCTTTTTTTCCAGATTGTAGTTGGGACACCCCTTCTGATAATCCCAAAATTACTCCAGAATGGAAGCCACTGCGGATGAGTTCTGTGTCCGCTCGTATCATGGGTAATATGCTCGAAAGACACCACTGCTGGTCTGAACAACCCCCAGACCCTCAGTACCACGGGGAGGTCACGATGGGTGTGTCTCTTCTCTATGCGCCCCTGGGAAGTTTTTTTTATTGTTTGGGGGAAGGTGCGGGGAGGCGTGCCCTACAGCGTGTGGAATACTTACTTCTCCTGCACCCCCTGCACTGGAAGCAATGAGACTTAACCACTGGACCAACAGGGAAGTCCCAGGAATTTTTCTTTTCTCCAGGATAATGTATCATGATTGGGACATGGGCCTCATTCCTCTCCACCTCCATATCCAAGAAAGAACAGCGCCATATCGTCTTTCACGGGGACAGGACGAAGGAGAAGCTAAAGCACAGCGCTCCTCCGTGATATCGCGGGAAAAGGACGCGCAGCGCAGCCCTTCACGGCGATAGGACGGAAGGAGAGGGTAAAGCAGCGCCCTCCTCCGTGATATCGCGGGAAAAGGACATGCAGCGCAGCCCTTCACGGCGATAGGACGGAAGGAGAGGGTAAAGCAGCGCCCTCCTCCGTGATATCGCGGGGAGACAGCTAGCGCTCCGCAGAGCCCCACCTCGTCGGTACTTGAGGAGGATGTCCCAGATGCCGCGGCGGGAGCACGGGTCCACCCCGCTGGTGGGCTCATCTAAGACCACGGTCCCCGACGCACCCAGGAAAGCGATGCCGATGGACAGCTTTCTCCGCGTGCCCCCCGAGAGCACTCGAGCCTGTTGGTGCTGGTGCGGCGTCAGCCCCACGTCCTGAAGAGTTCTGAAACGAGAACAGAGCCCTCACTCTCCCGGACTCCTCAGCTGCGCGTGACGTCCCACTCTGGAAACAGTCACCCGCGAGGACTCGGCTCTTTCTCATCCGCAGACACATGCAGGGGGCCCAGAACCACGTGCCCATGATCCTGACGCTGCAGCGCCGGCCGCCTCCAGACCGGATACGACCACATCCAGGGACCCAGCGTGAGGCCCTGGCAGCAGGGCCTGCAGGGTGGGTCCTATTTGTAGGAAGTATGTGCTGTGTCCCCCTCTGGATTCACTCACCTTCCAAGGGACCTCCATCCCCTCAGGACCCTGGGGAGGACGGCCAATGGGCAGGTGTGATCAGAGCAACAGGCAGAGGCCGCCCACTGTCCATCCGCGCATCTACAGAAGACTGACCTTGCCCAGGAGCACTAGCTCCGCATCAGCCCCCTCCTGCCTGAGCACCTGGGATGCAGCCATGAGTCACCGTGTGCAGAGCAGGAGCGACAGATGCCACTAACATAAGGACCAGCCCTCTTTTCTCCACAAGCTTCCAGTCTCCGCACTGACTGCAGACACCCAGCATCTCCCGATGCAGGGGAGGCACCACTTCACAAGGAACCTCTCACTCTGCACCATGTACCCAGTAACACGTGGACACTTAGGACTCTCACCACCTACTTTATCTCACTCTCTGTTAAGCCCCCTCTTGGAGCAGAAGCACCACCCCCACAGGAAACCCTCCTCTGAGCACCCACAGCCAGTAGATTCCCTCCCTCCAAGCCACAGGCCAGCCACAACTTCCCGGAGGCCAAGGAGCAGCCAGAGGAGGAGGAGTTGGGGAGAGGAGAGATTACAAGATTCCATGCAATTGAGCTTCACGACTGTTAGGACCCAGAAAACTGCAAAACTCTCATGCAGATACCAGTAAAATCCCAGGCACTTGCACCTGAGCACCGAGTAAATGTTTCACTGTTAACAGATTCCTCATCCAGACCCAGAAGGAGCCCAAGCTCCCTTCTCAGGTCTGGTTATCAGTCAGCCCCCTGGATGGTTAGTCTGTGTGGCCCTACATTTCCTGTGGAGTGAACCTCAACCTACATTTATAGCAGTTTTTGCCCTTGTTTGTCAGATGCTCCCATTGTGGACATCTACCCAGTTGCAAGGAAGAGGACAAGTGGCCCGTCTCAGTAGGGGGCGGCCTTGACCTTTATTCCCATCAGAAGCCAGCAATCCCTCCCCACCTGGTGGCTCCCGCTCCAGAGGAGGTGACCCTCTGGGGGCTAATCCCATTAGTTCCATTAACCAGAGATGGACCGGCAGAGAAAACAAAAACAAGGCAGTGAGATGTCAGATGTTCTCAAACATCCACATCCTAATTACATTTCTACCTTAAACCAAAACCCTCCCTGTTCTCTGTTGATCTTGAAGTCAGCACACTCCTAGCCACTCAGGACCAAACCACATCCTGGACCTGGCTGTTTCCAGCATCCACGGCCCCGCCAGAGGCTCAGTTCCACCCATCCTCTCCCACACATCCTTTCTCCAACCAGTCCCTGCCTCCAGCCATCACTCCCACAAAACGGAACTCTCCTCCCTTGCCCCTCCTTGCTTCCTATGTCCACAGGCTCTGCCCGCCAGTGTCACTGCCACCCCCCCACAGATCCCAACCACTGCTCACAGGATGGCACCCAGAAAGCCACCCACCTTGTGTTGCCTCAGTGGTTTGTTCAGTGAAATGTCTGCTTCTCTTTCATCTTGATATTGTCGCACATCTTTACTCCATTTTTGCTTAAAACTCCTGGGAAGAGTTCAGTTTCTAATCCTCTCCTTCCATCCTTTCTCCCCTGACTCCAGAGAGACCTCCCTTCCCATTGTGCTACCACGATGGCTCTGATCCAGTCAACTAGCAACCTCCTCACACTGAGTCCAGAGGTTATGTTTCAGTCTTCATGTTACTTGACCCTCAACAGCATCTGATGCACCAGACCTCTCCCTCCTTAATGGTCTGGTCCCTCCTCCTTCCTCACTGATCCCTGCTCTTTAATGGACTAGTTTCTCCTCTTTCCCCGTTATTCCTGGCAGGTCCTTCATCCCTCCATCCTCTTCACACGGCAGCATACAGGATTCAATGCTGTGTCCTCTGCTTATGTCTACCTGCACATGTGCCCTCGTGGGTCTCATCACCATCAAACAAGCCAGCCTGCAGCTCAAGCCTTGTGATGCTTGCCAGAATCCTCAAGACTAATGCTAACCGCATCATGACATCCCATTGATTAAGTCCCCCTCTTGACTTCTACCTTCTTCAAATAAAAGGCAAAACAGTAAAGACCTGACTCTGGACAAATGTTCTCTCTAAGGAGTCTACCCTGGATTGCATCAGCTCAGTTGTAATCAGGATGGCCATTAAGGGAACCAAGTGCTGCCACAGAAGCTGACAGTGATCGCCCTGCCTCTGAATCAGGGCTTTCAGTCCTTGCTCCTCTAATTGAGTATGGCTGTCCTAAAACATGATCTCTCCCCGCCTACCTCTGTGCACACCAGCGCCGTTGCCAGGTAACTCTCAGCAAACTGATAACCCGTGAGGTTGCTGTGCCCACATCAGAAGATGAAGCCCTTGGAGCATCCTTAGGAGCTGGGTTTGGACCCAGCCCCCAGCACAGCAGAGTCTGCCATGGTCCAGGGTAGGTGTAGACTTTGAATGAAAATTGGTGGCCTGGGATTTTTTTAAAAAGTGTAGGTAGCACGTAACCAGTTTGTCCTTTAGTGATCTGCACTATTTCTCCCCAAGTTCCCGCTGTCATTTAGGACAGGCCTGACTGGTGCAGAGCAGACGTTTTCCTGTGTATCTGAGTCCCCAGCATCACTGGCATGGTTGTCATCAGCAGCCACTTCTGAAGACGGGATGTGAGTCAGTCCTGTTGTGGTGGTGAACAGCCTTAGACACCAGTTAGTGGCCAGCCACGTGACTGTAAATCCTTATTTTCCAAAACAAATCTTGAAAACATATTTTAAGGCAGCAATCAGCAGTAACAGCCATAGGTCCTCAGGGGCCCCTCTTCTTCTGAGGCACATGAGTGACTCACCATCCGTCCTTACGCCCTGGCCTGGTCCCCCGTGGGTCAGGCCTGACTGATGTCCTGCTTCATGAACTCGGCTTGAGAGTGAGGAGCCTCCACGCTGTGGTCTCATGGTCTCCTCAAGGAGCAGAGCCCAGCTTGGGCCACAGCCTTCACACACAACCCCGCCCCTCGTCTTCTAGATCAGTGGCTCCCCCTAAGCCCCCCAGCCACACTCACCTCCTGGAGACACTGATTCGCTTCCTGACTCGGGACTCGGGACTCGGGTCCTCTCCCCGCTGTGGGCTTTGCTTCTGTGAGTCTCTGTGAGACTGGAGGGGCTCCGTGACCCCGGCCCGTCCTGTCATCCCAGCCCCTGCCTCTCCCCACACGCATGTCTTCTGCTCCCCTTGGAATGCATCTGGACCCCAGGCTCTCCCCTCCCCACCCTGGATGCCCAGCTTATCAAGTTGGCCTTCGATAGCCTTCAAACCTGGGCCTCCCCTGCGGCCTCTCCATGTCCTGTCCCCACCCAGGGCCGGTACCCACCCTGGGTCACAGGTACACCTTCCAGGCCCTGGGCTGCTTGCCCCCTCCTGTCCATAACCCCGAATCTGCAGGGTGATATTAGACTCCTCGGCAGGACTGCTCAGGCTCCTTCACCCACTCCTCACTCCCCCACCCCATCCTTTCACTTCAGGACACCCACAGGCACCCACATTCTGGACAAAGACCTCAGCCCCCACGCTGTCTGCTCCCTCCTTGAGGACAGACCGGGTTCGGTATCCCTGGGACATTTTCTGATCCCAGGGTTGGGGGTCGTAATTCCACAGTTAGAACCACTTGTTAAAGCTTTCTTCTCACAGATACAGGCAGCGGCGATGCTCTAAGGCCTCTCCCTGCACTCCCCACACCCACACAGGATGGAGGGCAGGGGGCAGAGGAGGTGTCACGCACCTGTGGACTTGCTCACGCAGCTCCTGGTGGGTCCCCCGCAGCGCCTTCAGGGAGGCGAAGAGCAGCAGGTGCTCGAGTACCGTGAGGCGGTCGAACAGGATGTCCCGCTGCAGACACACCCCCAGCTCCGCCCTGACCACAGACGGGTCCTTCTGCAGGCTCCTGCCATTGACGGTGATGGTCCCGGATGTGGGGGGGTAGAGTCCTGTGAGCAGGGATCTGCAGAGAAGACACATCAGTGGGGGCACGGGAGTTGGATGTGCTGCCGCCCTGACTACCCGGCGGCCCCAGGGACATCTGCATCCCATGGGGAACTCACACCCAACCTCCCCCGCCAGCGCCTGCCACCCAGTGAGCAAAGGCTGGACAAAGCTTGGTGGGACATGGGCCTGTGGTCGGGTTATGCTCGACTGGGACGCTCCGTGCCCAATGACCATCCCCGCTGAGAGTTTTCGATGATGACTCCAAGGGACTTCACAGATGAGGAAACAGCCTAAATGGATGGCCTAACCATCACATCATTAGATGTGAGCCAAGCAGCAGTTCATACTCCCACAGCCCCCCACAGCCCTGCAGCCAGGCTTCCTACCTCTATGCCTGAGATGCCCACCTGCCAACGTCAAATCCATGACAAGCCAAGAGCTCGTCTCCAAAGCTCCTGTCTGCCGGCCCACAGGACACCTGAGGACTGCCATCTCCTAGTTCAAGTCATTTATTATTCATGCTTTACACTATGTTCCTTTTCTTAAAAGTTAGACATATACCGACCACAGCACCTAACAAACCACACCTAACTACTTAACAGAAAGAACTTAAAATGTTATATCCACACAAATGATGTACGTGAATGTCCATGATCACCAAAACCTGGACACAGCCTCAACTGCACCAGCAGATGAAAAGATAAACAAACTGTAGTGTTTCCATGGCATGGACTCCTCAGGACCTGAGAGCTGATGCAACAGCACCACACGTGTGTCTCCAAGCATTATGCCGACAGGAGACTCAGTACGACTCCCTTATAGGAAATGCCAGAAAAGGCTAACTGTACCACAGCCTCAAACAGCAGGACTGTGGTCGCTCAGGGGCCAGGATCCAGGAGGCCCAGGGGCCAGCGGGGGTGAGAGTACAAATGACAGTGTCCTGTTTGTCCCCCGGGCTTTGTGCAGCTTTAGCCAAGCCCAGCTCATCAGATGCACAGCTGGACACATACTGTTTCCTGGGAATAAACTGCACTTCAGTAAGCTTGATTGACGGCTGTTGGCTATATGGTTTTCAGACCTCGCCGGGGAATACAATGAAACAGAGTATACAAATCTCAGTGCACCTCAGAGTGCCTCATTTCAAACGGTGACAACCAGCCTGGAAACAGCCTCTCAGCCTCTCCTCCGAGAAGGGCCAGGAAGAGACATCGCTGGCAGGACTCACAACTAATTTCCAACAGTCACTAAAAGTGGTACAGCCAGCGACCCTGGAAACATCCAAAAACTCCTAATTTAATTCTCTTCATTGTGCAAAACACAGATTCCAGGTTTTCTTGCAGGAAACATGCATTAGTAAGGCACAGTGTGGAGGCTGGCTTTCAGAGTCATTATTAGTGCAACGTTTCTCAATCTGAAAACACTAAAAACATCCTTCATGAAATCTTCAGTTCTTTTTCAGCATCCAAGAAAAGAGATGTTTCTTTTCAATTTATTGTCAGTAAGAGATTGCTGAAGCTTTTTGAATGTTATTTTCCTACTTTTGTTAAGAATCTTGAAGCAAATAGTCCTTTTTCTTGCATTAACTAAGCATACTTTATTTGCCTCTACTAATAAAGAACAAAAAGAAAGTCACTTGTTCAAAACAGAAATTCCATAATTTGGGTGATTTGGCCTTAAAGATGCCCCATTTCCACAGACAATTTGGGGCTGTTTTGTGGACTGTGAGTGTTTCAGCTCATTCTTTCTCTGGGATCACATGATTCAATTCTTTAAACAAATCTGGAACCACTGGATCCCATACCAAAAATAAAGGCTTCACAAAAACACAACCATATAAAAAGCAGAACATGAAAAAGGAAAATACTGAAGTGTTAAAAAATGTGCAAACATCATTAAAATTTCATCTTCCTCTAGGTATGCAAGCAGAATTAAACTTGGTCAGAGGGGAGAAAAGAATGTCATAAGACTTTTCAAAAGCCAAAGTAAGCCCATGAATATTTTGCAGGCAGTAAAAAAATAATTAAATTTATTTTAAAAGATCCCCCCTACCCCTGAGTCTACTCAGACCTGCAGCAGCTCTAGTGAGAGGGCTGTCTTTCTGATGTATCTGTAAACTCTGTACTGAGATGGTTGGACAGCATCTCTGACTCAGTGGACACGAATATGAGTATACTCCAGGAGATAGTAAAAACCTGGTGTGCTGCAGTCCGTGGGGTCACAATGAGTCAGACAGGACTTAGAAACTGAACAACAATAACTGAAACTAAACAAAAATAAACAAACAAAAAAGGGATCTAGCCCCTCTCTCACAGGTAAACACATCTCTAAGAACCTAAGCCCTGGAGGGAAGGCGGGAGAAAAGGGAGTGGGACGCACATGACGGTGGTCTTCCCAGCGCCGTTGGTCCCCAGCAGCGCAGTGATCTGGTCCCTGTGGAAGGTCAGGGTCAGGCCCCAGACCCCCGCCTTGTGGCCATCGTGCTCCTTGGTCACAGAAAGCAGGACAACGCCGGGGGAGCCTCCTTCCAGCTCTCCTTCCCCGTTTTGCAGGGATGAGCCTGTGAGGAAAATGCAGTCCACCCTGAGAAGACTTCAAAAGTCTCCAAAACAATGTTAACACGTAATAACCCAGCAGCTACCTTGGGCTTGAATTCTAGCTTTGTGAAACTTATGAAGTAATTCCAAAATCTTTCTCCACCTAAGTCAACAGGCACATTATATGATGGCTAAACTTAAATGAAAGTAGTAACTGCAAGGTTCTGTGCCCTTACTTTATACATTTTGCAAGAAAATAAAAATAAACACACACATGTGCTTATATATACATATACACAGAAGAACAAAATCAGATTAGTTACACATGACTGACAGTCTCCAGAGGTGACTGTTAATAGGTGGTGTTGATCCAAATTTTCTGTAAGATTTGTATTTCTGACTTGTATAGTCAGAAAATTACGGTATTGACTTATAGTATAAAATTATCATGGTGAGAACCAGTTTATCCATATATTTTTTTTTTTCCCAAAAGTTTTGCTCTGTGAACGAGCCCCATGCCAGGGCTTATGCCCACCGAGTCTCCTGGGAAGCATGTCCTTGTTTGTAGGGACAGCGACAGTCTCTCTCTCATATAGCCTGGAATAAACTAGCACTTGTGAAACACTGAACATTCTAAAGTATATTACACCTCAGTAGCTGTCCACCTTTGGTTTTATTATTTACACAAATTCATGTTAGTAATGAAGCTTCATTTAGCTGAGTTACAACAGAGGCACAGAGGATGCTGTGAACAGTGACGCTAACACACAGGTTCCTGCCCACCTGGCATGGAAGGTAGGCCTCTGGGCAGCCATGCACTCACAGTTGCAAAGGCTTAACTGGAAAGGAAAACCAAAACTGAACCTGACTGGAAGGAGAAACACACCTCCAATGCGCCCTTTACCTACCTTGACCATCCAAGTTCTCACTAGAAGAGAACAAGTTAGAAGTGGCCGGGCTCTGCCTTTTCACCACTAGCGCACACACGTCCTTCCAGTAGGATGCGGTTAAGGGGAAATACCACGGTTTTCTCAAACCGAAAGTTCCTAAAAAAATAAGATGAGTTTAAATCAATTTGCTTGTTTTTTTACTTAGAAGAAGGTTCTGTAGTGGAATATCTTAGCTAAATTACTATAAAAACTTATTGCATCTTATCATGTTCGATCCACATCCCTTACATGGACCAGTGACCACAGGGGACAGAGCATCAGCCCCCAGCCTCCCTCAGCCTGGCCAGGGCCCCCCATGATGTCCTCGCATCCCCTTTCCACAAAAAGTCATCTGAGCAGGTGTTCAACAAACAGGCGGGTATTTATTAGAAGTAAGACTAACGTTAAATAATTGGGGAATGTTCCCCTACCCTTCCCCCTCCTGCTTAGCTGTCACTCTTCCAGTATGTCTTTGCCATCTGCATGGATTACTAGACATGATTAAAAGCTGAAAGAATTAATCAATTAAAACCCTACAGAGAAGGATAATTCAGAGTGCTAACATTTCTGTGTGAGACATACTGCCATTCTTCAAATGGATTCTCCAAATTCATTTCGTCCACTTAATAGTCACTACCCCATTATATGTCGAAATGAAAGGGGATTTAATTATTAATGCTTCTCAGTTTTCTTTCAACACAGTCAGACTGGCTTAAGTTTGATGGTGGTCTAAATTGTGCAAGTGATTGAGGAGATAAAGACCTCCACGCAGACTGTTTCATGTTTTAGCTGTCTGACCACAGAGCACAGGATAGACACACAGTCCCTCACACACTCCACACA
Source organism: Redunca redunca (assembly GCA_006410935.1). NCBI lineage: Eukaryota > Metazoa > Chordata > Mammalia > Artiodactyla > Bovidae > Redunca > Redunca redunca. The sequence continues at coordinate 129,505 of SJYQ01104570.1, forward strand.
AAAGATTCAAAGAGGTGACTGCAAAGAAGAGCATCGGGTCCTTTGTCTTTTGATGTGAAGGGAGATGCTGAGCTGGTGTTGGTCTGGTATTTACCACCTGTCATGGGTTGTTGGAGTCTTAGCCTTGGCACCTTGGAATGTGACTGTATTTGGAGGAAGAACCTTTAAAGAGGTGATTAAGATATAATGAGGTCATAGGGGCGGGCTCATAAGGGAGAGCCCACCCTTATGAGCTTATAAGAAATTATGAGCTTATAAGAACTCTTATAAGGGATCAGGACTCAGACACCCACAAAAGGACGGCCATGTGGGGACACAGGAAGGAGACGGAAAGAGGAGATGGATGTCTGGAGCCCAGAGCTGTGAGAGTATAAACACTTCTTTAAGTCACAGTCTGTGTACTCTGTAATGGCAGACCAAGCTGAACAGAGCACACGGAATATTCCCCAAGACCTTACATACTAATGACCGTGCCTCATTGGCAAGAGGAGCAGCAGATGGTACTTAGGTCACATCACAGCCTGCACTGCACTTGCACGCTGTTCCAGGCACTGTCCAGGGTCCTGAAAACACTGTCCATGGGGACAGGGCTGTCACCTCTTCTCCCCAGGCAGAAGGGAGGCAGCAAGGCGGTCTGGGACAAGAGCCTGCAGAAGCCACACAATGAGCTGCCGGGCAGCCTCTGGGAGCACCTGCCCATCAGCCCCTTCAGACCAGAAGAGAGCCTGCCTTGGCTCCTGGACTCTACTGTCTTCAACCCCCTGGTGGGAGCCTTGGGCACTTGCGTGAATGACAAGTCGATGGAAATAATAGAGAGTAAGCAACAAACATATCAGGAAAACTGGTTTGTGATGCCAGCGGCTGCCTTCTCTCCCTTTGGCCCGTTCGAGCTGCAGTAGTTTCCTGCTGGGACCTCGCCTGGGTGACCATAACCAAGCTCAGGAGCAGCCTCAGCCAGCAGAAGGGGCCCTGCCTGTTAAGAGCAGGTGGGATCAGACACGGGGGGTTAGGCACAGGCTGTGAATTAGCAGAGGTGAGGCAGTGGCGGGGGCGGTGCCTGGAGGCCTGGACGGGCACGGGCATTGGGAGGAAGCTGAGAGGTCCAGATGGGATGCCTGAGGCCTGAGCCAGGGTCACGGCTGCAGGGATGGAAAGGAGGGGGCAGAATAGGAGAGGCCATTCAATTAGAAAAACAAATTAGAAGTAAATTGAATATTAATGGTTGATTTGCTAATTAAACCATCCTCACTCTGCTCTGTCTGGACTTTTAAATCCTCCTAATTAACCTATTAATCTAAGCAGATGGGGAGGGGCCAAAGCCCAGGCATCACAGAGGCCGATTAGCTCTCCCCTACCCTTAGCTCTTGCTCCTAAAGTCACACCTGATTCTTGAGCACCCTGATCACGTCACCAAGTATAATGGGAGCATTAATACAAGCGAAGGCCCTCAGTCCATCCAGAGTCTGCTCCTTGAGAGTGTAAACCAGGAGCCTGCACAGACCAGAAGGCAAATCAGTGCTTCCTCTAAACTGACAGCAGTGCAGGAAGAAGCCAGGGACATGAGATGGGGAGGGGGGCAAAACCCAATCTGGCTGGAGATACATAAGGAAGAGTTCATGGAACGAACTCCCAAGGAGGACCAGATGCTTGCTCACACACTGAGTGGAGCTTGGGGGCCCTGCAGTGGACACAGAACCCTGCTGGCAGCAGTGACCTGTGACTGGGTCATCTGTGACTCTGGGTCTGCAGGGCATCCCCCTCAGATATTCCCCCTCTGGGAAATGCCAGGCTCAGTTTCCACACCATGGCTTCATCAAGAAAAAAAAAAATGCAGAGAAAGCACTTGTGTGGGGGTGCACACAGGTGTGTGTGAGACAGAAAGCTGCCACCCCCGCCCCAAGCCAGGGAGACCCTCCTACCCAGGGAGACTGTCATACGGTGATTGTCCTGATCCCCACGTGCCTCAGTGGCATGTCCCTGATGGCTCATCGATAAAGAACCCGCCTGCAGGGTCAGGAAGATCCCCTGGAGGAAGAAATGGCAATGCACTCCAGTATTCTTGCCTGGAGAATCCCCTGGACAGAGGAGCCTGGGGGGCTACAGTCCATAGGGTCACAACTGAAGTGAGTGAGCACCAAGTGCCTGGGAGCCCTCCAGGGACTGCTGAATGTGTGGGAAGGGGTTCTTTGGGTTGGCAGAGTGAACAGGTGTTTTTAAACTTGGGCGTCACTATTATTCAGGCACAGTGAAGCCACCAGAGTCTGGTTAACCCCATTCTCAAGAGGAGGGATGTGCCGCTCCTGCCAAGGCCTCCTGAGGAAGCACCAGAGCTGGGCAGGGAGCAGAGGAAGCCAGGGGAACTGTGGACAATAGTTTGTACTGTGGTTTCCCTGGAAGGAATGGATAAGCGGGCTTAGGACCAGTCAGTCTGGGTAATGCCCTTGGGCTCTGGGAACAGGGCTCCCCCTGATTGTCTGTTCCTGGCCTTGGGTGACAATGGCAGGGGGCAGTGGCCAGAGGGTGGAAGCATGGAATAGAGGCTGGGGTATGGCCCAGATTTCCTGTGTTGAGTGTGAAAGGCATGCTCATGGGCAGAGCCTTCACCGTCTCCAGGAATTCATTTGTAGGGGAGAAGGGGTCCCTGCCCCTGCAGTCTCTCCAGGGTCAGGAAAGCCCCAGCACATCACATTAGCAGGAATTTGTATTTATTTTAGAAATAAAAAGGCCTGATGAACGGATGAATGAGCTGCTGCTGCTGCTGCTAAGTCGCTTCAGTTATATCCGACTCTGTGCAACCCCATAGATGGCAGCCCACCAGGCTCCCCCGTCCCTGGGATTCTCCAGGCAAGAACACTGGAGTGGATTGCCACTTCCTTCTCCAATGCATGAAAGTGAAAAGTGAAAGTGAAGTCGCTCAGTCATGTCCGACCCTCAGCGACCCCATGGATTGCAGCCTTCCTGGCTCCTCCGTCCATGGGATTTTCCAGGCAAGAGTACTGGAGTGGGGTACCATTGCCTTCTCAGGGATGAATGAGCAGAGACTACACAAATCCCCTCCAGTGGGCAGGCACCTAGATGGCAGGTATCCTACAAGGGGAAGACCTGTCCCTGACCTGTGTCCTGTGAGACCACCACACACACTCATACAGGGGACAAGCCCTTGCTCATGTGACTGCCAGACACATAAACCCAGAGTTTCTGTGCAATTTCATTACATACTGAATTCTCCAGGTGTGCAACTGCCTTAACACCCAGTGAAAGATGATCTGATGGGGAAGTTGTTCATCGTTTCAGGAAACCCCATCACGAGTGTGGCAGCAACTTGCTGTCGGTCTGCAGTGCAGCATGACGGTGGCCACAGCTCAGCACAGGACCCACAGACACAGGACAAGAGCGCTGAGATGCTTCTAGCAAACTCAGAACCAAAGGTGCTTATGGTAGCAGTTTTACGAACGCACTAAATCTCATCCATAAGGGTTTTCTGGAAACGGTTTTGCATTATTATTATATGTGTATATATAAGCATTAGAGTACAATAATAAGAAATCCACTGTGTAAAACTACACATTAAAATGATTAATATGCAGGCTTCCTGTTACATTTCAATCTCACTCTGACACTGTTCTCAGGTATTCACCCCGTCTTCACCTCAAACCCCCTTTATTACTGTTCTTTTGTCCCACCCACCCTCTATTTCCTGTCACTGACAACAGAATATGATACCTAAAATCTAAAAACCTGGAGTCTGAATGGAGGCTCTGACACGAGGTGAAATTATAAGACAGATGTATCTGCTGCTTCATCATTACCAGTCCTGTGAAATGACCTAGGGAATTATCTGATCGTACACTGTTAAATAAGACCCAGATCATTTACCAAAAGAGCATTCTTTTATCCACTCCATTTGCGTCTAATTTTTCCTTTCACATTTTTTTAATTTTAATTAATGTTTTTTCCATATTTTTTATTATATACAAACAAGTCTTATCTGGTATTCCTTACCTTAATATTAGCTTTATTTTAGTTTCTATCTTCATCTCTTCTCATATATTTCTTCTACTTTTAGTACCAATGCTTTCTGATCATTTTCCTTCCCTTAAATACAAATGTATGCCAAGCATCTGAGTATCTACCTCATTCTGTGTTTTAATAAAGTCTTGGTTGACCATTGAGAATTCATATATTATTTCATTATGAACTGCTTTCCCTTTTATATTACAGTTAAGACATTACACTAATTTTTTAAATCACCTGCAAGAATCACATATGTATATAGGTAGGCTTTATTATCTGTGACTTTCATCTTATGAGAGTCAAGGGTATGTTACAAAATATTTGTCTTAGAAAAGAGTACTAAATGACACTGGAATTATCATTTGTCACTCATTTGAAACTCATTTGTCACCTTGGACTTGATGCCCTTTAATAAGCCTTCCAGTTCTATCATTATTGTATGCTGCTTAAGTAAAGAGGTTTTGAAAATTATAGAACAATAAAATTTATTCACCTCCCCCCCCCAAAAA